>CAIGRT010048509.1:0-10326 GCA_903798405.1 Fraxinus platypoda | reverse complement strand
AAACCCCCAAACTTGAACATTTGTTAGTCCTAAAAAAAAAACTATATCCTAACTTGAAATAAACACTCAAACATGCAAAAGGTTTGGTTCAATAACCTGGCTTTTTTACTTCAGGATTGAAATCATAATATTAATCTATAAATAGCTTCATGTTATATTACCAAAATAAAAATCTATTTTTCCAAGGCAAAACTGATGTGTGTGTGTGAAGAATTAAGTAGAATATCATAAATTCACAAGTAATTTCATTCACAACCCTTAATGGTCAAATTTATTCTTTAATCACTCGTAAATTCACTCACACCCAAACTTATTCTTTTCGCTATTTTCAAGTGTGATCTCAAGTTGAATCATTATTCTTGTCATCACCTCTCTATTTTAAATAGATATCACTAATTGAAAGTCAATACTTCAACACACAAGGATTCTCTAATTATTTTGATTGATTCAATTTTCAAGACTCAAATAGACTAATAATCTCTTATCAAAAGTCAATTTTCCCAAACAAGTATTTGTGGCTTAACCAACCGTCTTCTGTTCTTGCATCCGCTTTTTCTGATTTTTTTTTCTTGCTTCTTTCCATTAAAATTTCTAAATGACCCATGTAAAGAACTTTTGACCGATGAGTCCCAAATCAGATGACTTTAGAGCAACATATTTTAGACAGCCTTACAAACTTAATAATTCGAGTCATAAAGGCTACGAAGAAAAGTTAAAAAAAAAAAAAAATTATGCATTAATTAGTGCAATGCCCTTCGTTAAATATCCATTCAAAAAAATAAACCTCTAACTTGAGATATTCACCTAATTTTATCCCATCGATCTTTGAAAATCCATGCATGATCTTTCACACATAGAATTCTCATTCATATCCAAATCTTCTTGCAATGGTAAAATCACCCCCCAAATTATGCTAAATTGGTCAAATGATGTATAATGAAATAGTTTAGATTAAGCATGTAAGGTCCACTTTGTCGACCTATCCAAATATGAATCACCTCTTTCAGTCATCAATCAATCTAATCATGCAATCTATTCATAGTCTATAAATAAATATATGATCTCAAATAAATTCATAGTTGCCGGTTAGGCCATCTAACCCATATAAGCACATAAATAAAACAAGAAAATATTTTTTTCCCATTTTTTTTCAAATTTCTCGATATTTTTGTATTTTTCTCATGATAAAGCACTCACAATAACACAAAAAAGCAAAAACTCAATATTTTTCACCTCTAAACTTAAAATAGACATCGTCCTCAATGCCTTAAAATATAAATAGGCATACAAAAGAGCGGGGAAGAAAAGGAAGAAAATACTTCCCGAATTTATTAGGAGGTGATGAATGCTATGGCATGAAGTGCAAGAGCTAGTAGGTCATATTCATCATGTTGTCCTTTTGATCAATGTTGGTTTGAGTGTTCCGCGATATCATGTTCCTAAAAAACCAAGTATTAGAGATCAAATAACCTCGAATAGGTATTACATAGCCCAAACATCTCATAAATCAACAATAAATTCACGAGCCTAAGGGGCATGGATGGTGATACCTATAAAAACAAAATTAAACTCCTATCCTAAATCTAAAAAGCAAAATAAATAAAAAAGGAAAAAAATGGGTTTTCTTCCAATAAGCGCTTATTTATAATCTTTAACTTGACTTTGGTAATCTACATCATGGAATGTTGAAGAAAGCTTTTGATGCCTTACTCAGTTTGTTTTTTTTTTACTTTGTTCCACCCTTCGTTGATTCTCCAAATGTTGACATTGCTTCCTCCAAGGTGATATGACTTGCCTATTCTATCAGACTCGAAATCAACTATGTAGACTTCTTCCTCTTTCTTCAGCTTAATCACAAATTCAATTATTGGTCAATCGATGAAATCGAAAGAACGTCTTCATTGATTGCCACTTCTTCGCTTGGTCCATTTGTTATTAATCTTTCATCCTCTTTATGCCCTTCTTCAATAATTAATATCTCCTTGGGTTGAATGATCGACTCACAGTCTAAATCCACGGGCAATGGTAATTCTTTCCTTTTAATCTTTTCAAATGGATTATATCCACACCTTTTAATTTCATCCCAAAATATGGAATCTACCGAATGTATTTTGCTTTCACCTAACATGACAAGTTCGTTATAATAGTTTGCAAGTGCCTCCTCATTCCATAAGGGAGGGCCAAATCCCTTAAGACTAATGTCATCTTCTACATATGGAGATGTATACTTCCCCTTAAGCATGTAGTCTTCATCAGAGTTGTCAATTGCCTATTTTCGATATCTTAAATATTTTTTAAACCACAAAATCTTGGACATAAATGGATTAGGGCATGTATATAAACATTGTCCAATATAATGCATCCAATTACAAAGCTCACAATATCTTCCCCAAACTAATCCTCATAATCCATATCGAAATTACTCATTACAAAAATATTTTAATCGGTTGGCATTATCGGAACCATGCATATACTGCCAAATAGTAGCTGGAAGAATATCAAGCAAGAGGGATTATGGTGGATAGCCAAAATTGACAAAAGAATAATCGAATTCAATATCAACTAATAAACTAGAATCAAACAAATTATTCCCCGACAACGATGTCAAAAACTTGTTTGGTAAAATCCCGCAAGTGTACGAGATCGTTGACAAGTAATAGATGAAGTGAGTTTAGAGTTATCGTCTCACGAAGAATAGTGTTTAATTTCAGTCTATTAGTTATTATCAAGTTCGATAAAGAGTAATATCAAAAGAGATTTGTTGTGATTTTCTTATCTAATTTTAACTAGGAAAGCAATTAAGAGTGGTTTTCAGCAAATATGTGATGAAAGTATTGGAATTCTGAATCCCTCTATTAGATTTATTTTCAATTCTCGACCCATAAAAATGTAGTATTATTTTTCTAATCTTAACGAAAATCAATAATCCAATTTTATTTAATATCATAAATATCAAACCTATGCTTAACATGACACGATCATATTCCTATCTGAATTCATCTAAAAAAACATGCATTTAATAACATGATTATTTCACACCATATACGCCATATATATTATTCCTAATATCCATTGTCCGTGTGTTACATATGCGGTATTCTTCCTATTGTGAGCCCCCCAACACTACGGATAGGCAAACGTTATCTAAATTGTGATCAAGCATTCAAACAACACAATGTAGATGCATAAATAATCAAGAAACTTAAGAAATTGCAAAATTAACAAGTTTTGAATTAAAAACAATAACTAATAAGGTTCATTATCCATCCAATATAATGAAAAACTTAGCCTAACATTCTTATAATTAAATTACACAAGACTAATTGAAAAAAAATCATCTAAAATAAGAAGGATTGAAGACATGGGAGAAATTCACGTTCTTGACTCAAATCTGGAAATCGGACTATGAATCTTCAAAATCATTGGATGATTCGCCTTAAATTGATGTATAGACTTGTTCTTCGCCTCCTAAATATGTAGAATATGATGAAAGTTAGGTCGAATTGAGGATCCCCACGTTCTGGTCGAGTTTTGGTATTTAAAGGATACCAAAAAAAAAAGCATTGAATTGTTACAAAAACAAAAATAAGGAAAATCAGATTTTTCCCCCTTTTTACACTACCTATGGTGTGCGCCTGACTTGTTTGGGGTATCTCAAGCGCCCCGTTTTTGGTTGAGGCATGTGCCTCGCCTGCAGGTTGTGGCGCGTGCCTTGGTCTCTCCGATTAGCAGCCTTCAGTATTTTTGTCATTTAATTTCTTTCCCGATATTCGTTTGATGCGACTCAAAATGGATTGAAAAGTTAACTCAAAGGGCTTCAATTTTTATCAAAATATCATTTTTCTAATTCGAATGTTTACTACGCCAAAAAGGGTCTCAGTTTGAGGCAGAAAATCCAAAGCATAACTCTTTTGGTTGGAAATTGATGTTTGATAATATTTTGACCATATTTCATTCATTTGACTTCTTTTCTCGTCCAATTGACACCTAATACTCTCAAATTTTCATAATGAGGTCGGTCACAATTTTGAGCATTTGCACTTTAGTCCCCGAACTTTGGATCTCTTACAATTTAACACATTTTCACCATTTTATCCAATTCTTCATCAAATCGTGAGTTTTACCTATTAAACAAAATACACAAAAAATTAGGTAATATTTCATCAAAATAACTACAAAATATCATTATTTAAAGCCCCAAATAATTGTTTAAAATACACTTATCACCTCACCATCGTTTTTCAAATTCCACGCTTGAATATCCATGGTTGGACTCGGGGGACTATTTTGTTGCGTTCGAAATGCACAATCAACAAATGGCTAATACTCCAAAGCATCGCCTCGACGTTGAGTAATTCACCTCCATGCTGAATTTCCATGCATAATATGAATATCTATACATGGACTCGGTGGACTATTGTTCCGCCTCTCACGAAGAGGCTCTGAATATCTGCCAATGTGGTAGCCAACTAAGCCCCTGTTCGGCCTCCATTTTATCTAAAATGCATTCTCTCTTTCATCTTTCTAACCACATTTTCTCCAATAAAATAATATTACATATAATCCCAAAACTTTTCCTTCATTTTTAAACACATTCTTTAAAAAAAAAATCAATATTCCAAAATATATTTTCCCCAAAAAATATTAAAATGGAGCCCAAACAAGGGCTAAATAAATCAATAAGGCCCGTACTCCATGTCACCCCCACCACATCACTCCCACGCACCGAAGCTCCGAGGTGCCAAGGTGAAGTGGTCAGTATAAACATGTCCGCCACATTGAAGCGTCGAGGCGATACATGTCGAAGTGGTGTGTAACAAAGTGGTATGAGGGAGGGGGGGACAAACACCTACTACTGAGATAACCATGACATCTCGTCCCTACTAACTAGATCTTTTATACAAAGATCTATCTAAAATAAACTCTTTATACGATTGATTGATGTGACGTTTGTGCAGTAGATACTAAAGAGTCAAGTCATGAATCTACCTGTAAGGAGACATTAAATGCCCGCCCACCTAGGAATGATTGACTGACACCTAAGGAGACACTTCGGCCAGTAGATGAGGCCACGTGCCCTTCCATCTAACTGTTCCAAATACACCTCTTTCCCTATATATATACTCAGTGCCTTTTGAAGGTAATGCAACTCCAACCAAATCAAATATAATCTCACTTCCCATATCACTATTATATTGATTTTTCTATAGTTCCTACTACCAGAATGCCCCCCATTTTTCATATGATTGATTGGCTTGATCGTCGGATGCTCGCAACAGCTTCCACCACCACGTGAAAGGGCCACAGTGACTAACGGTGTATTCTAGTGTGCAAGGAGTTTGGGTGGAGCTACTAGTTATTGGCTATGTGTGAGGTACATTTTTCGAGGTCAACATATACTATACTTAGATTCACATTCACTTTATTACTTGTCTACGATAATTTCCACTTGTGAGATTAGCACATAACAAGCCTCCGATAAGAGAGGTGCATAGCTCATATTGGTGGCCTTCGAATGGAGGACACACAATAATAAGAACCCAAGTTTTCGTCAGCTTATAAGCGAGAGCTTCAGCTGACGAGGTCCACGGATGTTTTTGATAGATTCGGAGTTTCACTTAGAAATAAGCTCCAAAATGAGATGTATATAGATGAGCAACAGAACGAAGTGCCTAGAAGTATGTGTGTGCATTCTAGGTGCATAGGTCATTTGCATGCGAAGATAGTGAAGTTGGAATCTATTGACGAGCTAGATCACATCCAGATTCGGAGCTCAACAATGACGATTATGGATGGTCCCTATGTTACAACTTCGTATCAACTTCAAGGAGTGTTGAATTTCAGGATCTGCAAAATGAACAGTTCTATTAATCTCATGAGGTTGTCAAGTTGGGAGATCAAGCATAGTACGAGCTCCAATACTAAAGTTAGATGGGTAATTTTTTATAAATACATTAAGATTAATAACTGTGCGTTTTTTAGGGTTGTGATTATTTCAATTACAGATTGTCCATCTTTTATAGCGAAAGTGAGTGGAGAATGTAATGACCAATTTCAAGTCAAAGGCCATTTAACGCGATTGTAACTTATTTATCACTTTATAGTTACCAAATTGGTGGATTTAGAGAGTAGCAAAGTCCGACCTTAACAAGTCAATTTATTTATGGCATTTGTCAGTTATACCTTTATCATAGCGATTGATATGAGTGGAGATGAGTATTGGGTTAGTGATGATAACTTGAGGGGTATGTGTGTGTATGTGATTGAATCGGTTGTCACATGTGGTTGCCATGATGGAGACAAAAGAGACACCTCCTATCTTTCAAAGGCAACTATTGAATTATTATTAACCAAAAATTCAAAGATAGAGGAGCATTGCATGCATGCGATTCGATAAGAAATAAAGCTATTCTTCTAGCAATCTTTGTCTCAATCATCAAACCAACCTCTCTCGTAAAGATATTTATTGCTATACCCAACTCCCTACCTTTAATTAGTTAGATATTGTATGCTGAATGTGTTTATCTACATGTGTTGGAGATGATAGTGGGGATAGGGAGGACGAGCTAAGATCTGCTGTCCTATATTTACTGTCACAAGATACATTTTTAACACATACGTACATCATCTTATCTAAGCAAAATGGGATGAAATGCAAACATCCCAAGCTGTAACGTATTGAGGTGTTGAAAAATATGCTGGCGGCTTCCCATTTCATAAGAAGTAACATGCCGAGACGTAAAAATATATTGGGAGGGACAACTAGTTCGGGACAACTGCATTGATCTCAGAAGGGATGTTATGCAGAAAGTTATCGACCCTTCCCTACCCAAAAAAGGAAAGAATAACTGCACCTACTTCAAGTGCCTAAAAATGGGGAAAAAACTAATAATACATCTTATTTACAGGCGTGTTTCAAGAACTAAGCAATTCAACAACACATTCAGTTTAACTTGTTCAGCTACTCGAAGGTTTAAAGTACATGCAGATGGGTGGATTGATCCTGAAGATAGAAAGAATAGCAGATGGTATAGTCCATATTCCATCACCGCATATTAAACCTGAAGCAACCGCGCCTGCGTAATCTTCAGCGTCCTCCCTATTTATCCGCTCCCATACAAACAATATTACGGTGCCAACAAACATGTCAATTGCAAAGTAAGCTCCAATATAGAACGGGACTGCCATTGCCATTGGAATAGGAATGAACTGGGAAATCTTTTTAGGTGTCAAATCCCTCAAAAGGTTTATAGCCAGAGCTGCCACAAAGAAGCCACAACATATAGCCAGACAATGCTTCGGAAGTTCAGAGAAGCCTTCCACTCCCAAAATAGCCATTTCCCTGTAGATAACAGCATATGGTGCTTTGTACGGACTATCAGGGGTACCAATGTCGAAGGCGGTCCAATACATCCAAAATGTGAGGGGTGCAATAACACAGCCCATGGCTGTTCCAACTAACTGGCTTACAAACATAGATTTTGCTGATGACAGAGTAAGGTAGCCAGTCTTAAAATCTTGCATTAAATCAGCAGCAGTAGAAACAATTGACATCATAACCCCACAAGCTGCCAATCCAGCTAAGACCCCACCATTGCTTCCAACCAGCGAAGCAATAATAAAGAGGCCAATCTTTCCATAAGTAGAAGCCAGACTCCAGTCCGTGAGCCCAGTACCATATGAGTTGCAGAAGGCAAGGGCAGGTGCAATTATGTAGGAGCAAAGCACCAAATACCACTTAAGAGGTGGAAAGATCATTGGCATTGTAGCAGTAGATATTGCAGCCAGGGCAACATATCCAGAGGCGGCGAACCAGAAAGGGATCCCATCTTTCAGGAAAACCGCATCTCTTTTTCTCTGCTTCACTAGTAACTTGGAATTGTCACTATCTGTAGAAAGATCAATTAGGTTTAATTGAAAATATTGATAAATGTCACAATTTGCCATATTGACACCTGAATTATATTTGCAACAACGCCGACACACATCAATGACAGAAATTGATGGTGGCAAATGACAATCCTACATAAAGCTATTTTTTCTGTTCCTCATAATTCAAAAATTGAAGCTATGTGAGGACTTGAGAGGTTGGGGAACAAAGTCACTAAATCTACTGTATGTGAATGAGTTTGTATATAGTCAGTGTAAAGAGAGCCAATACGAATACTCTAAAATATAATGAAAAACGACAAAACAATTTGGAAAACTAACTTCCACCTGCAACTTCCTTGATGACTGGAATATTATGATGCTTGGTGCTACTTCTGTACATCTCCTTAATTGTTATTGCTATTATCTTGATCAAATTGTAAATCCCATCCCCAAGAATTAGGGAAATAGCAATAAAGACCTGCAAATAAAGATAGCACAATAAGCTTCCTCCATTGTGGCAAAAAGGACAACATAACAGAGAATAAAGACTTAATGAATGAAAAAATATAAACGAGGAAGTCAAGATAAATATAATAGAAATGAAGACGTTAAAATAAATGCGTGACCATATACAATAGATAGAAAAAGAACTGAACACATAAACCAACACCTGAAGGAGGCATTCATTGAGAAAGAATTGAGGAAATGAATTTTTAGGCAGTTCAACATCATGCATGGACTTGAAGAAAATCAAATGCACAACAGCAATGTGATCCCAATACATTATGTCAAGAGGAGAGGTAAAAAAAAAAACATGGCTTAATGTGGATGCACAAGATTTAATTTCATTAGATCTTTTAGTAGATGTAGTTGTGGATCGAACATGAACAAATGAAAAATGCTCCATGCGGCCACTCCACTATTAACTTTGTATCATTACTGTAAAAGAGAACTGCTTGCCAGTTGTTTTTCATCTAAGGCTGGATCAAGAAGCTTGACCGAAGGTTGATAAGGTAATCACTCCAATAAGTGGACAGATTTCCACCATCAACTACGATCAATTGCTTGTTTTGGGATAGTGTTTGTCTCTCTTAACAGATTGATCAAATAAAAGAATAGAGTTTTTCTCTTTCCACTCATTATCTTTCACCAAAACTGCCCTCCTTACACTTATTGAATTAACTTATGCCATGAAATAGCTCCTTGTGAAAATTTGACTATGCATCAACTCCCAACTCGCCCAATGAAGAAAGAACGAAATCATACTGGGAACATTATCCATGCATTAATCGGACCAACCCTAATATACGTATATCTTGGTGCGACCACTAAAGAATTCATTATACACTAAACAGCTTCTTATATATGCTTATTAAAAGACCGACTTTTCTGACATATTCTCGATACATACTAACAGTCAAAATTTGTATCCAATTTTCATGATATTATGCTTGGATCAGGGATATCAAGGTGTATTCTTCAGGAAAAAAATTTGTCTTCCACAATGGAATTGTGTTACATTCTAATTAACAGAATTGCGATGCACTTAGAAAGTTCCTCATGTATAGTGGAGTTTTTAGTTACAGCAATGAGGGAGCCCCATCGGCCACAATCCATCTCCGCACTGGTTGACTGAAAATTATGTTCACTTCCTTTTAAGGAACTAACTATTTGGTAAAATTAATCAAAGTACCTTATATCCATAGAGACCTTTAAAATCATTGCTGCCAAGATCAGCTGGATACCAGTCACCAGCACGTTGAGAAATGAGTGGCCAAAGAAAACCCCACGATATAATAGCTCCAAGAAGCACCGAGCAGTTGACTATATGAGGGCAGATAAGACCACATCCAACATAAGTTGGACTAAAGTCAAAATAGAACCTGCATCATGGAGCATCACTCAAGAGTCGAGGCATAAAAATCTTCTTCATGTGAAATGACTGAAAAAAATAATAATAAAAAAAAAACACCGCAATATTTAAAAAAAAATGTTATTTCCAAATTAGCACAACCATGAGTTGGAACTAGAACAAGAGTAGATCCACAAACACTAGCATATCTCTAAGGTAACCAACAAATTGGCCTGTTGAGTATCACTCAAACGATGCACATACAAACACACAATCACCAATAAAAAAATAAAAAATCAAGGATTTATATCATATAAACACCACTGTACAATATAATGCGCATAAAGAAAGCCTGCCCTATCCAGGCAAAATAGCCTAAGCAGAGTAGTAAACCTGCTGTGGCTAGAAGACCACTAATGGAAAATTAATTGCAATATTATTGATAAAAGATCCGTATTAAGTGCACCTTTAACTTTTCTTTATAACACTAATTTCCTTTTTCATTAATCCAAATTTTAGTTTTCTGGTTCTTGTCTGTGCCAAATAATCTATTATTAAAAAAAAATAAAAAATCACAAATTCCTCTTGACAGATATTGTAAC
>CAIGRT010048440.1:0-13620 GCA_903798405.1 Fraxinus platypoda | reverse complement strand
TAAATTGGATTGTTTGACTAATCACCTAGACATAATTAACTTGTGACATTTTGCTAGTTAATTAGATTGATAATTCCGCATTTTCACCTAATCACCCCCCCTCTAGGTGTAGTTGGGTCGAATCTTGGGTTTTTTCAACATTATTAGATAACTCAAATAGCTTATATCAATATATCAAAAGTATAGACTACTGCTCCAAAAAAACTAATTAAAATAGTATAAAAGAATCGATCCATTTCAAAGTTTGATCCTTTGATAACAACTTAGTTATTCCGAAAATAATTGACTAGTGACACATCACAAATATAAATAATAAAGGTATAGTTTGATAGTTAAATTAGTTGAATAGTTTAGACCGAAATGCAAAATCAAAATAATAACAAACAACAAGTCACTTATTAATATCTCTAGATGATTAAGTTTAATTAAATAAATCAATTTAAAAAATCGGATTTAAAAGCAATAAAAGCAAAGTAAAGAACACCAAAAATTGATGACGGAAGAAAACCCTTTCGTAGGATAAAAAACCTTCGGGCAAACTTGCAAGTAAACGATTTACTAAAAAAGTTCACTTTCAATTAGTCTAGACACTACTAAACCTTAACTAACACTCACAACCTAACTTATAAATTATCAAGGAACTCTTTTAGTTGTGTATACCCGCACTTCCCAGAACTCTAGGCCACTTTTCTCTCTGCGGATCACCAAGAACGAACCTTGTTCTGGAGCATTGGAACTTCAAGTGCCTCTTCTCCCAACTTCAGAACTCGGAAAGCTAATAGGTGAAGATAGGGTTTTGTTTGGTGTTTGATCAAAGATCTTTTTGAGTTTTGATCGATGGTTGAAGTAGAGAATATTGGAATATGGATTTGATCTTTAAAGTACGTTCTTTTAACTTAATTCAAAGCTCAACCAATGTTGAAACTATGTTTAGGATTACTAAATGAATAGTTGATAATGTGGTTGAATCAAGAGATCAATGAAAGGTGTTTTGAATCTAGAATAATGTGATCTCTACAATGAAATAATGATTGAACACACCTTGGGATGTTGTATGGCATGTACGTCTCACACCTAGCAAGTGACTCGTCTGTCGTTCGAGCACCAGTGAGTGGCAGCCTTCCTATTTTGAGCCCTCGAGTGCTCAACACACGGCCACGAACTATCTTCTTTCGTTTCTTGAATTTCTTTCACTCCTTTTAGGACTTTTTCAACCCCAAACTATTTCGACTTAAATTACAACTCAAATAATCCAAGATTTTGAATACGAAAATTGCCAATTACAAATTTAAAATTTTTTAATTTGCTAATTACAAATTTAGACTTAAGAATCTCCTCATTCAGCATTCCGTGACAAAATCATTTAGGCCCTGTTTGAGCCACCTTATTATCTTATTAAAATGAAAAATATAACAGTTATCCATTACATCAACATTTAAATTCAAATGTTCTATCTTTTGTGTGGACCCCAATAATAGCTATATTTTTCATTCTCATTCTATAATAATTTGGCTCAAACAGGGGCTTATTTTAAAATCAAAATCAAAACAACCTAACAACAATCTACTAAAAGAATAAATTCCTGAAAGTTACTTCAACAACTTGTCAACCCATTTCCAGAAACAAATGGAAACAACACCTTCACATGAGAAGCAAGAGAAAATTGACAACGTAAAAAAATATTACTAAATTATATAAAACAATGCAAGTAACACGTGTAAGACCAAAACATGAAATACTACGTGCGTCAACAACTTAAAAGTAAATGATAGATTATGATTATCAATACTAACAAAATACTAAACACAATATCAATATTAAGATTCTAGTCAAATATCAATTAAACAATATAAAAAATCAAAACATATCAAACATCATGAAATTTTCAAAATTTTTCGTTCTAAATCAAATATAAAATTCAAATTTTCTCCCCATAACTCATATATTCAACTTTTTGAAATAAATACTAATCTCTCCCCATTTTGTCACGAATAACAAATGAAAACTAGCAATATACTCATGAATAACACATAAAGAATTAGTGAAAAAAAATATGCACATGTTCAATTATACAAAATTATGCAAAATATGTGATGAGAGAATAAGAATTTTCTTTCTTTTTGAAATAACCTTTTTTTTTTCATTAACTTTTAAATATAATGTCATGAATAGTTATTTGCTTACTTATACGTGTATAATTCATAAACAGTGAACTTTTTTCACGTAACTTATTATAAACATATATAGAGTGAATTGTATAAACTATCCATGTGTAAAAAGTGCCACTAAACTACTGTAAGTAAGTTTCAAAATCTTATATCAGTTAGAAAGGACATTTAAAAAATCACTGATGAATAAATATATTCCTCAAAATACGAAGGCAACCCAATGTTACTAAGACCTTTTATATTAAAAGCTTATATTTTAATTTTTCATTGTATAATTTTTCTTTCTTCATTTATCTGTGAGCATATATATATATTATATAGTTTTTCTATCTTATGTGCGGACTTTTTTTCATTTAAGTTTTTTAAATGATCCCTATAACGAGTTTTAGGCCGATGACTCAGTCAAATGACTTATAGCGCACCAATTTTAAAATACCGACATGCTTAATTACTCGAGTCAAAGAAGTTACGAAAAAAGTATAAGATGTAACTCAAAATATTTATGTAATTCAATTTTTTTCTTTGAAGCTCAAAAATAATTTTTCTTTTAGGAGAATCTACTAGAGTTTAGGTCAACCAGTTAAAGATCATTTCATATTCAAAGTCAACTCACCACACAAATGACCTTCATCTCTCGGTCAAAACCCATTCACAAAAGTTTAATGTGGGGGGCAGATAGTACATGTAATAACATATACCAAGTACTCCAAATAAGTTTTAAATAAATTTAATGAAAACTTTATTCACTATTTATCAATTTTAATAGTACCTGTTTACAAAATAACATTTCCAATCAATATTAATTGAAAATTCCTTTTTCCCTTGTCATCATTTTTTTTCTTTTCAATTTTTTATTTTTCATTTAAAAATAATGAACATGCAAAAAAATGAAATAACAAAATAAAAAATAGAGTGCATGTATGAATATGTATATGTCATGAACAATGTAGATGCATGCACTTAAATACCATTCGATGAGGTATACAATGCTCTTACCATGAAGAGTAATGCGAGCAATACCACAATTAACATTACTTTGATATGATATTTCACTCTTTTTTACCCAAATCTTCTTAAATGAAGATATAATCTTAGTCAATTGAATCATCAATCTAGTCAAGTGACTCACTTGATTAGTCAAGAATCTAACCTAAGTAGTTAGATCTTGCTTGTTATTTCTAATCAAGGGCTTAAGGCATTTAGGTCTAATGTGACCTGCCTTACCACAATGAAAGGTGTTTTGGATTTTGAATAATGTGATCTCTATAATGAAATAATGGTTCTCTGCACCTTGTGACGTTGTATGGCATGTATATCTCTCGTCGTGAGCGGTCGGTCAGCCACTCAAATGCCTGACAAGCGGCAACTTTCCTATTTTGAGAGCTCGAACGCTCGGCCAGCGAGCGATCTTCTTCTGTTTCTTGATTTTCTTGAATTTCTTTGACTCCTTTTAGGACTCTACCAACCTCAAACTATTTTGACTTAAATTACAACTCAATAACTCCTATTTTGAATATGAAAATTGCCAATTACAAATTTAGAATTTTCTAATTTGCTAATTACAAATTTAGACCTAAGAATCTCTTCATTTGGCATTCTGTGACAATATCATTTATTTCAAAATCAAAATAAAAAACAACCTAACAATCTACTCAAAGAGTCGATTCCCAAAAGTTACTTCAACAACTTGTCAACCTGTTTCCAGAAATACAAGGAAACAACGTGTGAGAAATAAGAGGACATTGACCATAAAAAAAAATATATAACTAAATCATATAAAACAATGCAAGTAAACACTATCAATATTAAGATTTTAACCAAAAATAAATTAAAAAATATTAAAAATAAAAATATATCAAACATCATGAAATTTTCAAATTTTCTCCCTATATCTCAAATATCAAATTTTCAAATTTTCTCTCTCTAACTTATATACTCAACTCTCTGAAATAAATACTAATATTTCCCCCTTTTGTCACGAATAACAAAGGAACACTAACAAAATACTCATGAATAACAAGAGATAATGAGTGAAAACAAATATTTACATGCACAATTATACAAAATTATGTAAAACATGTGATGGGAGAATAAAAAAATTCTTTATTTTTTAGACAAATATTTTTTTCATTAATTTTAAAATATAACATCATGAACAGTTATTTGCTTACTTATAAATGTATAATTCATAAATAGTGAGCTTTTTCCACGTAACTTATTTTAAACTTATATGGAGTAAATTGTATGAGCTACCTATATGTGAAAAGTGTCACTAAACTCCTCGTAAGCAAGTCTCAAAACCTTACATCAATGAGGAAGGACATGCAAATAATTACTCGTGAATGAATATATTCATCAAAGTATGAGGGTAAACCTAGTCCTACTAAGACTTTTTGAATTAAAAGCTTCTATTTAATTTTTCATTGCATAATTTTCCTTTCTCCCCTTGTTTGTGAGCGTATATAATTTTTCTACCTTATGTGCAGACTTTTCTTCTTTACACTTTCTAAATGACTACTATAGCGAGTTTTAGACTGATGAATCTAAAGTCAGGTGACTTATAGGGCATCAGGTTTTAAGATACGTAGCAGGCTTAATTACTCGAGTCAAATAGGCTACCAAAAAGTAAAATATGTAACTCACAATGTTTATTTAATTCAATTTTTTTTTCTTTGAAGGTCAATAATAATTTTTCTTTTAGGAGAATATACTAGAGTTTAGATCAACTATTTAAAGATCATTCCATATTCAGAATCAACTCACCACACAAATAACCGTCGTCCCAAATCTCTCTATCAAAACTCACTCACAAAAGCTTAATGTGCAATGCAGATTATACATGGAATAATCTATACCAAGTACTCCAAATAAATTTTAGATAAAGTTAATAAAAGCATTATTCACTATTCGTCAATTTTACTAGTGTTTGACTACAAAAAAACATTTCCAATCAATATTAATTGAAAAATCCGTTTTCCTTTTCATCATTTTTTTTCTTTTCAAATTTTTAATTTTCAATTAAAAATAATGAACACTAAAAAATATGAAGTAAAAAAAAATAGAGTTCATGCATGAATACGCATATATCATGAACAATGCAAATGCTTACAGCTAAATATCTAATTAATGGGGCACACATGTGCTCGTATCATGAAGAGCAATGTGAGCAATACTACAATTAGCATCTCCTTGACTTGATATTTCACTCTTTTTTACCCAAATCTTCTTAGATGAAAACGTAATCTTAGTCAATTGAACCATCAATTTAGTCAAGTGACTCACTTGATTAATTAAGAATCTAACCTGAGTAGTTAGATATTGTTTGTTGTTCTTAATCAAGGGCTTAAGGCACTTGATCTAATGTAACTTGCCTTACCACAATGAAAGGTGTTTTGGATCTTGAATAATGTGATCTCTATAATGAAATAATGATTCAACACACCTTGGGACGTTGTATGACATGTACGTCTCTCGTCGCGAGCGGTCGGTCCATCGCTCAAGCGCCCGACGAGCGGCAACCTTCCTATTTTGAGTGCTCGAACGTGCGACTAGTGAGCAATCTTTTTCCGTTTTTTGATTTTCTTGAATTTCTTCAACACCTTTTAGAACTTTACCAACCCCAAACTATTTTGATTTAAATTACATCTCAATAACCCCTATTTTAAATTTAATTACAACTCAAATAACTCATGACTTTTAATACAGAAATTGCCAACTACAAATTTAAAAATTGCTCATTTGCTAATTATAACTTTGGACCTAACAATTTCCCCATTTGGCATTCTGTGACAAAATCATTTATTTCAAAGTCAAAATCAAACAACCTAACAACAATCTACTCAAAGAATTAATTTACAAAAGTTACTTCAACAACTTGTCAACCTGTTTCTAGATACACATGGAAACAACACCACGTGAGAAGAAATAGGAAATTGACAATATAAAAAAAATAACTAAATCATATAAAACAATACTAGAAATACATATGTAATACCAAAGCATGAAATACTACGTGCACAAATAACCTAAAAAATAAAATGTAGAATATTAATATCAATAATGACAAAACACTAAACACAATATCAATATTATGATTCCAACCAAAAATCAATCAAAAAATATCAAAAATAAAAATATATCAAACATCATGAATTTTGAAAATTTTCTCCCTCTAAGTCAAATATCAAATTCAAATTTTGAAAATTTCTTTCCCTAACTCATATACTCAACTCTCTGAAATAAGTACTAATACTAGTCTCCAAGTTTCCACAAGTTTGACCAAAAGACTCTCATTTTCTAACGAAAGATTATGCAATTTCTTAAAGCCAGAGCTTTTACTTTTTAAATTTTAAGGTAATCCTCAAACAATTAGTCATAAGCCTCACGTATATCCCTATCATCCTCAAAATCTTTCTTGGAACACTCGCTTTGTTCTAAGTTCTCATCACTCTTAAATATAGAAGTGAACGCCATATAATTTCCTCCTTTATCGGGATTGGAGTTCTCCTTTTGATTATCGGAGTTAGACTCATCATCAATTAGAGTATCATTTATAGACTTACCTAGGGTTTTCTTATACTTGGACAATCAGATTTAACATGACCAATTACAGACCTCTTTCAATCGATTATCTTTCTTAAATTTATTAGAGCCACTCTTGGATTTATCTCGAGGTTCTTCTTATTCCTAAAGGCTTTCTTGAAAGACTTAACGAAATAAGATATCACCTCATCCTTTAGAGAGTCAATGGATTATCCTTTTTAGAGTGAGGTAGGCCAACTTCATAAGTTTGGAGAGATCCTGTAAGTTCTTCTATTTTTATTGCATCTATGTCCTTGCTTTCTTCAATAGCAGTAACCTTAGGTCTGAATCATTTAGGTAGTGATCTCATAACTTTTCTCACAATCTTAGCCCCGAGGATTCTCTTACCTAAGTTAAAACTAGAGTTGATTAAATCATTCGATTCATCATAGAAATCATCAAAAGACTCATCATCTTTTCTCCTAATTTCCACAAATTTAGTAGTCAACATCTACAGCTTAGTGTTTTTAACAATTTTGGTTCCCTCATGTGTTATTTTTAATATCTCTTTTGTAGTCTCACACATGGACACTTATCTAAACTCTTCAGGAAACATAGTCATAAAGATGACATGGAGAACTTTACTATTCCAGTTACACTCATTTAAGCCCCTGTTTGTCTACCTTTATTCCAAAAAATTATTTGCTACAGTAAAATTTTCCACCACACATTCACGCAATAAAATATTCTACACACAAACCAATAAAATTACTTTAAATTTTAACCACACATTCTCCAAAAAATACTATTCATTACTCTATTTTTCTCCCAATAATGGGAGACAAACACACCCTAAATCTTTTTGAGCCGGAACCAGAGGTTCCAGTCTGATTCCCAAAAAAATAAATTAGTAATTGAAATCGAGAGCCAACTGGGTTAAGATTGGTTCCTGGCTTCTGAACCAGAATCGTGTGTACCCAAATGGAATTGATATATATATATATATATATATATTAATTATTATTTATTTATTTATTTTTTATTTTTAACAATTTATATGCTAGGTGAAAAAAATACAAAACCTAAAAATTATAATTTGGTTAGTAATTTGTTTAAAACTCTAGACTTTAACCATAAGAAATCATGACTGACTCCTACTTTTTTTGTCTCTTGCCTTACATTAGATTGTTGTATTTTAGAGGATAGTACATGTTAATCTTTGCAACGACTTTTTATCAAACAAAAAATTGAAATTAGTATTGTCGTGTAATTGATGAACCAAAGCGTTCAATCTTTGCCATTCGAGCTTTATATTTTCTTATGTTGTTTAACGAACTTAATTGATTTATATATATATATATAACGCGTGAAAATTAAACTTGATATATTCATAGTTTGGGTTGTAGTGTACCTTTTTTATAATCTCAATTTCATGGTTCTCTTTTAAAATATAATTTTTGTTTTTTACTCAAACATGGCAAGTTCAATACGTGAACTACAGAATAGTTATGTATCTAAATCAGTATTTTTTATGTTAGTTCATTTTAAAGGGAGAAGAAATTTAAATACTGTACGTAAATTATAGATTCTAGCATGCCTCATTCATGGATCGAATAAGCTTAGTTATGAAAAATCATTTCCTCTTAAACTATAATTTATTTTTGATGTTTTAATTTTTTCCTCTTTGTGTACTTTTTAGTTTCCACTATTTTGAGTTATATAGCTGGATTTCTTAGATTTTTGAAGATTTCTTAGCAAGATTTTTTCCGTTATACAAATATTGTCAAGTAGTAGCATGTTAGGTATACGTATCGAAATGCTCCATATGAAAATGTTTGCTAAATGTATATAAAAAAATGTTATGGATATAATTGAATCGGTCCGGGTTTGACTTTGGTTCCAACAACTATAAGGACCCGAATGGTTTTATTTACGAAATACTCGAATCATAATGGATGGTTTCGAGTATTGAAATACTTGAACCGACCACATGACATTCTTGGGCTCGCATTAAATTGTGGCTAAGCCTGGCTTATGGAATACTATTTTTCGAATTTATTTTTCTTTGGTGGACAATTATTGTTCAAAATATTGAAGAGTAGTAGATGGAGAATGGAAACACGAACAAGAATGAAAATACAAAATAAGTCTCGAAATATATATATAATACACTTTCCTAAAAAAGATATTTGCCTCCTCTCGAATTACTTTTAGAATTTTTGGCAAATAGTTTAGAGGATATGACAAGCCTCTAAGAGTTTTGCATAAAACAATGAAGTGAAATACTCTTTAAGGAACAAGAACACAAATGGAGAATTTCTGGAAATTTTCTTTAAGAATGGAAATCTGATTTTTATGCACTGAAGTATGGTATAATGTTGATTTCATGTCTAAAATCCATAATCCACGAATAAGTGCCAAACTTTTGTGAAAAGATATGATTTTCCATAAAAAGCCATCAAGAAATCAGATTTCTACCATGGGTGCACATAACCATGAGCCATGCATACACATGGTTCGTGCAAATAGGTCTAAGGTTTCCAAATAAGATGCCTTGCGTATACATGGCATATATTCACACCAATTTCATTTTTGAGGCCCAATTGTTCTCCCTTCCAAATTCATCCACGTGGAAATTACATAAAATCAGGTGAATAAAGATCCAATTTCATAAATCAGGGTTGAAGTTTATTTGTTCAATTTTCAGGTTTTTATCATTTTAATTAAATATTAAATCTTTTAACCAATTGACGCGCGTATCCCGTAAATTTAGTGTTTCAAATTTGAAAATATCCCAACTTCCATTTTCATTCAAACCCTATTTTTTCTCAAGCACTATCTCCTCTCCACATTCTTCACGCCCAATCTCCACCATTTTTCCAAAATCAACTATCATAATTCTCCAAAGTCGACCTCCGATGCATTCCATTTTGTCTGCAGTGTGAGAGAGCATTTCCATCCGGCAGTGAATAGTAATGGCGAAAATGAAGGCTAAAAATAAAGGGAAGAAGACGGTGCAAACGCCGGGTAGAACAAATAAAAGGAAGACGATGGAAAGTCCAAAAAACAAAAACTCCGGCAACAAGGCACAAATCACATGGGTCAAGTAAAAAATAGTAAGGGAAAAAGGTGTTTTCAATTTTTTTTCGTTTATTTCATTTGTGACCTTTTATTTGTTTGAGAAGTAGTATTGAAGGAAATGTGTGGGGGTTTCTATTTTGGAAGTGTAGTTATAATTTATACAATGATTCATGGCATACAATGGATATGTGACCTACTTCCTACTTGTCATTGGATATGTAATGGAGATTATAATGGGTCCGTGACCTAATTCTATCACATGATATATGACTATACGTTTACGTGACCTGATTGTATTCTGTAATTTGTGGCTGTGACGTTAAATGGCATGAGTATACATGTATTTGTCACCTCTTTTAAATTTTATCTCATACTCTATACGTCTGTGTCATGATTTTGTAATTTTTTTTCAATATGTGACATGTTTGAAAATAATTATATGTGAATCATTTTACAGTTCTGTCTACCATTATTTGCATATATAACCTTGTTTATTCTAATAATCCTTCACAAATTTAATTTTATCTTTGCATCTGTGACCTCTTCCATTTGCATCTGTGACCTGACATAAACATGTGCTACAGGTGTGGAAATTCATAATAGCACAACATAAATGGTTTCCTGGAAAAATCACCACGTCTATGACAAAGGGTGTTATCACGAACTTGAAGAAATATCTGAGCGAAGCCCAACGAAGTATACTCACGGGGACATGCTTTGCGTATTTTTTGGAGTGTCATGAAATCATGCTTCAGCTAAAATTGATTCATCACTTTCAACTCAGACAGGTGCATATACCCAATGAAAATAAAATGTGGTTTTGCATGTCCGATAGATTTGTTAGGATCTCTCTGGCTGAGCTCTGTTTAGTAACAAGACTGTGATGCACGAAAAACAGTAATGTACATACACTTGAAAACAGTCCTTCAAGTTTGAAGAAAAAATATTTCAATCAACTGAACATTGTGACACATGAAGATGTGAGGGATGCATTCATATCAGCTTGCCAACATTGTGACACATTGTCGCAATGCTTGGAGCTCTGTATTTCATTACATCTTACCTGTTCCCAAGAGATTACAAGAAGGTTGTTGATCATTATTTATTTGTACTTGTTGAAGATTTTTCTGCAATAGACACGTTTCCTTGGAGGAAGATCCTTTTTTTATACTACTTTGAATGCATTGAGAGATGGTCTGAGTAAGAGGACAAGCCATTACAGGCTAAGAGGTCTATTACTAGCCTTTCAAGTGTGGATATACAAGACGATTCCTAGTCTTGCTGGAACTGTTGTCACAAGGATGTCCAAAACCCATCCTCGAATAATGAACAGGATGGCAGATGAGCACCCATCCGCTGCTAAACTTGAAGAAATTGAATGCTTCTTCAAACCCTGATGTAATCATTTCAAATATATTGAATTAATAGTGTAGTAAGTTGTTTATCGTTAACAATATTTTTTTCTAATAATTTTATTGTATGGTAGATTCAAATCTGTGACCTGGAGCCCTCGGATAATGAGATGAAAATGTCGTATATGAATGGGGTGCAGTACATTAAACCAGTTCAACTAGATATTACACACAATGGCCGGAGAAAGAAGAGAAAGATGGAAAGTTTAGTTCACAGTGTAGGAACAAGTGGAGAGCCAGGTTCATCTGGTGTAAAAACGTCTACATTGGTTCTCATGATCACCGATGGTAATACTGGTCATGTTGTTGTTGATGAAGATGATGATGACTTTGTTGATCCTCCATCGAGGTGGCAGGAGACACATGTCCATGCAAATTCTCCATTAGATGAAGGTCTATCAGCTGAACCTCACGATGCGCAAGAACCTCATTCAGATGTCCCACCGTCGGATGACGTAAGTTGTTATTGAGGTTAATAACATCTAAGTACTAATTTGAATCTGATTTCTATCATAGGTCACATGTCATGTAAATTAACGGAATTGACAGATATGTGTCACAGGTCACATATTCATTTACATAAGTTACAGATGATTCATTTTTTCAATGGTTATATGTCACCATAATCAAGTCTCATATATTAATGTACACAACACATTTTCACTTGCATTGGCAAAGTAATGTTTGAAAACTATCAAATTTTACAATTTCTATGTTATTGATTTATTTTACACACTTTAAAGGTGGTCGAGGATTTGAGAAAAGAATTGACGGTGCAAATATCTTAACTACTTTTGAAGAACGAAGTTTTGAACGTTCAGATAGTTGAAACGAGGTCACATATGTCATCTATATAGGGTGAACATATACGAAAGATGAATGACATTGTCCAAATGCATAATGGAATTAGAAGTGACATGATAGACATTAGGACAAACATGCAGTTCCTATCTAAATTTGTATTTGCATTGATTTCTAGTACGATGGAAGAGATTTTGAAAAAAAATCAGTGATAGATCCAAAGGTGAAAAAGGTCGTGTAGTTAAAGAGTTTGAGAAGCCTGATGAAATAAGTATGACTTAGTTATGTCATTTTTGAATGATATACAGTTCCATTGTAAATTTAATATTTGCTCTAATTTTAGGCTAAAGAAGTGGGATCGGATTTGGACAGGAAAGGTAAGAGTAAGATGGTTCCTGATCACAATCCTGAGATCCAATTCAGTATTCAACCTCCTTCGTTTGATTCTGGTCTCGGATTTACACAACCTGATCTGCCTACTCATTCGAATCCAAAAAAATTTAGCAGCAGGTTGACTCTATCATAGCTGACGTTGTTCAGGACACAAAAAGGACAGAGAGAGAGAGGTATACTCTAATCTAATGATTTACAAAAGCTTTGTATACTCCATGCATGTCAAATATGTTAATTGTTATTAGGTCACAAGTCACACATAGGTCACAGGTGTAATAGTAGACAAATAATCTGCGATGTTTACTGTTACAACAATATGCAGGTATCCCCGGTGTCTTAACCAAGTTTAGGATTACCAATTAAGAGAGTTTCCAGACCAACGATGATACTACAATCTCCATTTGTCTCTAGTGAAGGAAAAGTAGTCAAACAATTAGACAATGTTTTGGTATTCGAACATTATAATCGCCATGTTGAAGACGCCAACATTGCTTCATTTCAGAGTTGGTTCCAGCGAGACTATAAACCGAAAAATAAGTAAATTCAACTTCTTTTCCTGAAAGTTGTTTAATAACTTATTGTAAAACATTTCTTATAGTTCATATTACATTTACAGGAAAAATTTTAATGATGCTGATGATCGTATCAGTCCCCCATTTCTGTTTGGTTCGTTCAAAGTTGGATATAAAACGTGGTTTTATGAGCTTATGAATTCTGAGTCCTCATTGAACAGCACGGTATGAATACATCTTCAAATCTTTACTCACAGAAGCTGAAACATTAGTCACATATGATTTACATTGGTCACAACATATTTAGTTGAACTTCAGGTCAATTGCATGAGGTCACAGATCACGTCAATAGGTCACCGATCATTTTTCAATTTAAATAAAGTGTTGAATTTCGATCAAAGTTCTTTTAAACTGGTCACGGCTACTATGTAAACTCAAATAGTTTATTGAACTTGGGTCACAGATCAACAATTCAGGTCACAACTTATATTTTCATTGGGCACATATCTTCCTGAATAGTATTTCATAGATAATCTTTTCGTTTCTATTATTACAGCACATCGATGTGTATTTCTACTACATCCGCCAGTTGGCAAGGCACGGGAAAAATGTCAAATTGAAAGAAACAACGACAGGCTCATGGTTTCAAAAGAAGCTCAAAAATATATGCTCCAATTTCAAACAAGATCCTGCTATATTGCTGTTAGAGTCCAGTTTGATAGATGTTGTTAC
>CAIGRT010048376.1:0-13934 GCA_903798405.1 Fraxinus platypoda | reverse complement strand
CATAAATCATTGAGAAAGATTCATGTCGATTTACCTTTAACGAGAAAAGTGTAATGAATAATGATACGAGTGTTCTTTTTTTTTTTTTCCCCAAAGTAAATTATTACAAAAAGGTCTTGAAGAAAAGAGAAAACTAAATTACCAAACTTTAGATTTAATAATAGAAAAATAGGCATTATTGAGTTGCGAAGCTTTATTGGGAAGATGCAGTTTCAACTTTCAAGTGCACCAAAACATCAAGAACCGACTGAATATTTGCATTGAAATGTTGTCTGAATTTCCTTTGCAGAACAGAATGGTCAACTTGCCCATTCTCCCCCAGGGTATAAACTACAATATTGTTATATACTATCGAGTGAGATTTGAAAATTTTTGCCAAGTGTAAAATAACATGTGTAGCTAATGATCACATGTATTTGTCCTTTAGTCATTTTTCGGTTGTTTAATAGACACACCCCCATAAATTTATTATTGAATGTGAATAATCTTGTATTCTTGAGAATCGTCAATTTTTGAGTAATGTTGAGGTCAACAAAAAGGATCTCATATCAATACAATTAATTGGTCTTATCACAGGTGTAACTTCGTTGTTTCTGGATGGTATTCTAGACTGTTGTCTCAAGCTTTTAGCTTGTTTCGTCTATAATCGGTTTATCCGTTTGATTAATGACAAGTTCTTTATCAAAAAAAAAATTGGTCTTATCATTTCATCTTACTTCATACGGCATTGCATGGGGATGATCTCAACTTGGTATATGCATCATTATTCTTAATATTTGCATCTTTACTTAATTATTATTCTATTTGATTAAATTACCAACAAAATTATGGACATGTACAAGCCTGGACCTGACCCAAGGCAAACTAGGCCATTGCCTTTGGCCTCAAGAGCTGAAGGGCCTCAAAAAATAATAATAAAAAAAATTCAATAGCCTAATAAAAGTTTTCATTTATATTTCTTTTAGTTGAACCATTTAATATTTCAAAAGGCAACAACAAAATAACAAAATGAAACTAAATAAGAAACCCAAAGTACACTTAACTTACATTCTTGATTTAAGAAATAAAATGGACATACAATTAAACTATTACCTAATGCTATATCTTTTCTTTTTCTTTTTTTTTTTTCTATCTACCAAAATCTAGAAAAAAGTCAATGCAAAAAAACAAAAAACAAAAATATTCCCTATAATTTTTTTTGCTAAACTTATATAGTTTCTTTAAAATTTATAAATTAATTTTTATGAAAGTTTTAGAAAAAAGTCGATGCAAAAAAAATTAAAAAATATTCCCTATAATTTTGTTGCTAAACTTATAAAGTTTCTTTAAAATTTATAAATTAATTTTTATGAAAGTTAAAAATAAGTTATTTATTTTAAAAGTGTTCATTTCATTTATATTCAGGAGTAGCGTAACAATTTATCGTCTAGGGCCTCGTAATTCTAAGGACTGGCCATGGACATGTATATTAATTATTACATAGGATACAAATGAAACTTTTATCTTTGAAAAATCTTTGGACCAATTCTAAATAACCAAACAATGACTTTTAATAAAATGAATTGATCCACTTGGTAAAGGTTTTAGAGTGTTCTGCATGCAGCAAGTAGGTAGATTCTGATAGATATGTGGATAACAAAAACCTTTTGATTTGATTCGCAGGTACTTCAAACGTAGCCTTTTATTTTCCTCCTCATCGATTGCAAAATATTGCATGATGCAGAATGAAAAGCCTAGATTTCTGTGTGTATCTTCACTGTGAAGTTTCTTTCTTGTAAAGATAGATTTTTTAGTACAACTTGGAGAATCTTCAAAAATGATAGCTTTAGCAGAGGAAAAAATGGATGAGAGTCGGGCATATTTGATGGATAATGATAAGTCGAAAAAGAGATTCTTTGGGATATATGTAAATCTGAAAAATGAATTTTTGTTTTTTATTTCTTTTTTTCCTTTTTCAAAAGCGATCACGGGTCAAAAAATTATTTTTACCTTTTCCTCTTTATCTTTTTCCTCAAGGGACTGGACTGGGGCCTTTCTTGAAAAGCTGTCTCGCACATCAATTATACATGACATTAATGTAAAGATTTCTCCTTAATTAATTTTTTGGTCTCTTTTTAGTTTTCACTCTCTTATTGTGTGTGTTTGTATGGCAGAAACTTCGTACGCATATATATTTTTAAGAAAGCAGGACGAAAAGCAAACGTGAGAAATATTGGAATCTTGCAAAATAAAGTGTACAATTGTGAAAAATATTGGAGAAATAATAGAATCTATCAGATAACAAAAAACTAAAATATTATTATTATAAAAACAGATGTAAAGTTTTAAAACCCTTTAACACAAATTTAAAACGTCAAAGTGAAACCCTAATTCGATAGATAAATTAAAGTGGAAATTACACAAAATCAGAATTTTAAAGTTTCAATTTCAAATTTCAGATTTAAACTTTATTTATACAAAAATTAGATATTAATTCATTTTTATCTAAATTATAATTACCCAAACCCTAAAAATCTCAAATCATTTATCACGTCTTTATTCTCTCTCTATCTCTCCTTCTCTCTCCTCCTTGTCGTCTCTCTCATCTCCTTCTCTTCTCTTCTCTTCTTCCCCTCCTCTCTCTCTCTCACCTCTCTCTTCTTCCCCTCGAAGGCCATCGTCGCCAAAGACGACAACGGAGTTTTCACTGTGAGAAGCGAGCAGCGCCCCCTACGATCGCCGGTTGACGTTGTTGTGAACGGCAGCATCGTGATTTGTCTTCGTCTTCGTCTTTTTTTTTTTATGAGGTGTGCGGTGGTTTAGGTATGATGGTTTCCGATCTGCAGGGTTTTTTTTGGTTGTTGGCGTGGTGGTGGATATGTGGTTTTAATGGTGGTTGAGTGGTGGTGTGGTGATTGGTGAAGATGGCGAAGATGATGGTAGGGTTGGGGGGTTGTAGGATGGGGGGTGGTGGTGGTGGAGGTCCTGTTGTTTTGGTAGTGGTGGTGGTGGTGCGAGGTGTAGATGTTGGGTACAACACGTTGTGGTCGACGATGGTAGAGTGTAGATGGTGGTTATGGCGGCGGCGTTGTGGTGGCGTTGACGGTAATAGATTTGAGGAAGTGGTGGTCATGTTAGTAACGATGACGTGGCGGTGTTGGTGAGGTTGTGGGGTGGTGCGAGGTGGTGGTGGATGTGGTTTTGTTGGTGGTCGCGACAACGATGGGTTTGTCGCGGTGGTGGTGGAATGGCGTGACGATGTGGTGGTGTTTTTCTGCGATGTGTTGATTAGTTTGAGGTGGTTGTGTTGCTGTCGGGAGGTGGTGGTGGTTCGGCGGCGAAAGTGGCGGTGGTGCTGCTGGACAGACCTAGTAGTTACAAGTGTTGGTTGTGGTCACAAATTATTTGATTGATTGTGACCATTAAATTGATTAATCTGTGACCAATAAATAATACGTGACTAATGGAAAAGATAAATTGTGATCAAGAAACAATGTGATAATTTAACAATTTGTGACTGTCTACTAAGTTGTGACTTATAATATTTATGATTCGTGACCGATAAATAAATTATAACGTATAAATTTTTTATTTGTGACCGATGAACAATTGTGGCCTATAAAATTTCTAAATTGAGACCGTAAAATAATTTGTAACATATAAAATTTATGTTTGTAACTGAAATATAATATGTGACTAATTAAATTCATAGATTTGTGATCGATGAATAAATTGTGACGTATAAATTTTTTATTTGTGATCGATGAACAAATTGTGACCTATAAAATTTTTGAATTGTGACCGTAAAATAATTTGTAACATATAAAATTTATGTTTGTGAGCGAAATATAATATGTGACTAATTATATAGAATTTGTGACCAAATTATATGGAATTGTAACCTTAATATATTTAATTAATAAAATATATGTTTAATTTATTTATTTATAAAAAAATTTAAAAAATATATGAGATTTGAAATTTTACTCCTTAATCTCTTAAATTTGAAATGGGTGAAACTAAATCTCTTATTTATGAATTTTTCCCTAAATTAAAATAGAACTATGAAACTGCAAAAATGACAAAAAAAAATACACTTAAACTAACTCAAAATAATAATAATAAAAAAAATGCTAAAACAGACCTCTAAACGATGGGACTTGACCTTGAAAGTTTGACAATGTTGGCCGCCAGAGGCCATTATCACCATTCCGGCAAAACTTTAGAGAACTAAAAATGCTTTTGAATTCCACTCATTCACGTAAATCGATACACAAACTGAAAATTATACGCGTTTTTGTATGTCCTTATTTCTCCTCTTTTTCAACTGATTTATAATTTTTTTGTCTCACTGTTCTTGGGATGAAAATTTGTGTATTAAAGGTGATTCGAACGGGGGACAAAGCTGTCTCCTTTGTGTAGGAATATGAATATATAAATACAGGCATAATTCCTTCTAGTTAGGAGGAGTGGTCTCCATGAAGATACGTATAATAATGCTTACTTTATTTTCATGGGAAAAAGTAATGTACTGATCAAGAATGGGCCTTGGTATTTTAGTACACACAGGCCTTGATACTAGAAAAACGACAATTATCCTTGGGAAGTGTCGATTTTGGTAGTATGACCAAATAAAGATTATAATGGTAGGTAACAGTGGGTTGTAGAAGAAGAGTGAATGGTGGAGGAGCCGACAAGGACTTGAATTTGACACTGGTCAATTTATCCTTTCAGAAGTCAAGGGTTTAAACTTTATACACCAGATATATCATTTATCAGATCCATTTGTTATCTGGACAAAACCCAAGTGCCTTCATAGTATTCCCCACTATCATAATTGTTCTTGTCATCAATCCAAAATGTATGTATGTTATGTGAGAGAGAGAAAGAGTGTGTGTGTGTGAGAGGGAGGGAGAGAGGGAGGGGGGGAGATTCAAAGAGTTATATTGGGATGTCACTTCCAGCTACAGTCGTGTGTCAGAAGGATTGTATGTGCACTGTATGTATCTATTGTATGTTCCAAGCTAGAGTTTTCGTACCAAAAACTTTGGCTCCACAAATTTGCAGCTCGTTGTCTAGTACTTCCTCTGCGGTCCATGCTTCCTTCATCCCAAGACTGCCACCATTCTTGGCTTTGAGGACGGATACCAAAGTGTTTAAAAAATGCTTTCTCCTAACGTTTGTTTGATAGATTAGTTTTCTTTTCTTTTGAAAAGAAGAAAGATTTCATTCCAAATAGAGAAAAGCCGGATGGACAGGGCCTCGTGACAGGGGCTGGTGACCGACCCCTCACTGTGCAGGGGGACCCGCATGAATAAAATATTGCCAAAATGTGTGGGCCCTCCCCCCTATGTGAGTGATCGGTCACTTGGTCCTATCCTGAGGCCCTGTCAGTGTAGTGCAGTTCTTCCAAATAATAGGTCAATACGATTTGTCCAACGAATTAAATGCAAACTTAAGCTAGCACAAGATGCAAGAATGGGTCACTCTATTTCTACTCTGGTAATAAATTGACATGAATCACAACCTACTCTAAACAAAGCTACAATATCAAATAAAGTAACTACACTTGGAGCCATGCTAAAGTTCGTCAAAACCTTTTTAAAATTTGCCAAACATAATTTTAAACATAAAAAATTAGTTTATCAATAATAAGTTTTAACTGCTTTTCACTTTTTTAAGCACAGCCCAATGTGCTCCAAACCCTTTTCAAATAAAATAATGCTATTTAGCACTAGTAAGTCTATAACATAAGCTTAGATGTCAATAAGTGATATGTCTACTTATAAGAATATGAAACTCACTCATATTTGACAACTATTAAAATGAATTTTTTTTTAGAAAAATGAGTTTTGGAATAGTGATTTTTTACCAATTTAGGAGATACTATATGATATGTTCAATAAAAGGTAGAGTTGTGTAACTCATTTAATTATATCTTTCGTTTAATGTCACTTCATACCACCTACACTGATTTGATAATATTGATGGTACTAAATATTATCACTCTTTGTTGATGTCTGATCTCTCATCTTACTAAGAAGGATTAGAGGATCAAAATTAGAGTTGGACATGGTCTGGTTCGGTTCGGTTCTAAATAGAATCGAACCAAACTTGAATTTTCGGGTATTTAGTAAGTGAAATCGTCAGGTCCAAATTTAATTATAGAACCGTTCAGGTTCGATTTAGTTCCATTCAATTCTCGGGTACCATACAATAATTATTTTTTTTAATATTTACAACAACACTACATTAATTCAACTAATGACATGTTCAATTTTAGCTCTTATTAAATAACGTTGTCCGATCCCGTGATATCTTTTGCGCCTCTCTTTTTCGAGTTCTTCATAGATTTGGCTGCTAAAATCACATGAATAGAAAGATAGCGAGCTCAAATAATAAAGAGAGGCTTTTAATTCGATTTCTCCAGAACAACAAAAACCGCATTACGTTAGAATAAGATATTTGGGTAAAATTTAGATCAATTTGATAAATTGGACTTGGGCTGAAAATTAGAAATAGGAAAATCATATTTTACATTTGGGTTAAATTAATTAGTCAGCAAATTTATTTAGAAAAAAATAAAATAATTTGGTTTATTTAAAATATAAAAATTAGAAATATTCTGTTCTTCAGCACTGAACCCGTTAGTTCTTGATTCAGAAACCCGTTTGAGTATTTAACTTAAGAAGAACTGCTCGATTCGATTCAGTTCGAATCCGATTACATCGGTTTGGTTCGGAGATTTTGTCCAACCCTAATCAAAATTGATCGTGGAAGGTCGAACACATAAAAATAGAGGTATAGCTCGGACAATGGCTACTGTGATTGGAAGGAACATCAAGATTCTCTGTCACTGACAAATTGTCACTTAGCCATCAATCACTCCCAGAATGACAGGTTACAATCGTGACGTCAGCACCTTGTTTTTGGTCAATTACATGCCACTAATAATTACTCAACATCGGGTAATCATTACCTGATGCCATAGCTGCGGTTTAGATGTCATAATGACATGCATGGTCGACCTCAGCAACCAATCAAGGGACCAATATTTTGTTTGCTATGGCATGCATTCCTAGGTCCGACTATAGCTGAAATGACATTGGGCGAACAAGTGGTGTAATCTTCTGACCTATAAATAGGGACAAACGGTCCTCTACTACGGAAGACCTAAGGCATTCATCAAAACACCCTGAAAAGCGTTCCTTTAATACAATTATTTTATATTTTGATACAATTCCAGCAATCATTATATTATATTTCTATTAAGTAGATCTAAATTTGCTACTTCATTCTTAGTTATCAACACTCTTTAATTAAGCTTTTGATTTAATGATATTTTGTGTCATCTAAGCAAATGTTATAATACCAATAATATTAATAGCATTATTGTTCCAAATATTAGTAAAGTTATTCATCATCACTAGTGTTAAGTACTAATTTAGATAGCAATTATATGATATTAAATTATATATTCATTTAAATGCAATATTATATAACTCATTTAATTGAATATATAAAATGTAATCATCTATACTAATGTTGTAGCATCACTGATTCTAGATAACATTATCCTTTAAATATGCAATGTCCTCGAGAAATCAGCTCATAGAAAATTATATTAATGTAATGCAACCATGCTACATGTACACCATGGTTGACACAAGTTTGACACTCTTTTATGTGATTGCAATTTACACTATTAATTTTAAATACATTCATCACATCACTGTCAATATTCATTCCACCTAAGGGGATGTCATCCTTAGTGTCAACCAAAGATGTACATGTTGCTTAGCCCTTGTTTATCTACCATTATTCCAAAAAAATTGTTTGCTACAGTAAGATTTTCCACCATACATTCACCCAATAAAATATTCTACACACAAACCAATAACATTACTTTAATTTTCAACCACACATTCTCCAAAAAATACTCCCTCCGTCCCAATTATATAGGCTTGTTTAGTTTTTCACACGGATTAAGAAAACTTATTTAATGTCATTGAAAAATTAAATTTTGCCAAGATCTTTCCAAATTTACCCCTATTTAATTTTCAGTGTGTAAAACTAAATTATTATTAGTATTAATAAAGAATTTGAATTTTCAAGAAGTTTGCATATTAAGTGAGGAAAATTTAATAAGGGTATATTAGCAAAGAATACAATAAAATATTCTACATTAGGAAATAAGCCTATATATTTGGGACAAGAGAAAAAAGAAACACGGTCTATATAATTGGGACGGATGGAGTACTATTCATTACACTAATTTTCTCCCAATAATGGGAGACAAACAAGCTCTTGATTCAATGTAACGCAGTAGACACACAGTCAGACAGGCTTAGGCTATATGAATTAATTGGAAAAGTGTTTAATTTCCTCTTTGGTTTAGTTTAAAAGTTGATAAAAATTTCTAAATCAAAGACGATAATTAATTTTAATCGTATCTTTCATGAGATTTACAAATGGTATCAACTTTTCAACCACATATTTTTATAAAACTTACTAGAAATTTGATTTTTGACGAAACTAAACATGGAACAAACGGTATGTGTTACATCCATGAACTACCCTACAAATCTCCACTAGCCAAAGCAAAAAAAGGGAACCATATGCACCCGAAAAGCTGATGTATTTTCAAGGGAAACCTATAACATAGGAATAAAGGCATGCTTATATATCCTACATTTTGAACCAAATATACACTTTCTAATGCTTTTTTATCCGCTAACTATTTGCCTACCTACGTAAAACACGACTTCTTCCTGATTAGGTATGAAACATACACACACTTGTTTTGATTTGAAAAATTAATATATAATTTAAAAAATGTTTAATAGGATAAATATCTAATATCTAATTTAATAATATCAAAAAAAAAAGTTATTTAATTTCTGTGTTCTTTGTAATCACAATAACTTTCGAATCATTTTTAAAATTAACAAAGTAATTTACTAATAATAATTTTTGCATTTATTTAATCCTACAATAGAGTTCATTAATAGGCTTATACATAAAGCGATATATATACTAACAAAGTTTAAATTTCATTTAGTTTTACGACATGATTCTCAATCCTTTTAATGTTAATTACAAATTACTTTTGTTAATAACTTTGCCAATTGCCGTACTTTACGGGCCTTTGTTCCCATGCACGTCGACTGCCTTTAAAGTTAATTTTGTTTTTCAAATTACTAGAAAGATGAACAAATTGTTGTCAAAGTTGTTACTTTATATTGAGAATTCTAGGAGTAATCTCATTACATAGACTGTGATATAAATTATTTTAAAAAAAAAAACAAAAGCATCATCTGAATACTTGAAACTCAAAAGGAGTAATTAATTTACAAGAAAATAGTTCGAGCTGAGCTTGATTAATAATGTAATTTAAGTTTCATCATATATTCCCCTACATTGCCAAGAAAATCCTGCAAAATAAAGCAAAATCTGCCTCTTAAAATTGAGATATTCTAGGAAAAGCATAATTACTGCAATTTTTTTTTTATTTAGTTATTATCACTGCATGGACTCATCATCTTGTTCAATTTCTGATGTAGGTTCATCTTCTTCTTCAAAACCATCAATGCCCAAAGCTCCATGGCCATGCCCAAAAGCTTTAATATGATCTTTTAAGGATCTTTTGTGCTTAAAATCAGAACCACAAATGCAATACCAAAGTTTACCACAATTCTTTTCATGGGTTCTCCAATCTCCTCTCACTGCAAAAGCTTTGCCACATTTTCTACACATGAAAGGCTTGGTTCCATGCTTCCTCTTGTAATGAGTTTGAAGGGTTCTGAAATCTTTTAAGGGTTTTGCTCTTGGATGGTCAATGTGGTTTTTGCAGCCAGGTGAACAGCAATAACAAGGGAGTCTTAGCATTCCTGTTGGTTGAGTACCTCTCAGAGATTCAGGCCCTTTTCTATACTGTGATCCATGCCCCCACATGTGCATCTGCAGCAAAATCAAAATTCTTAGATACAGGTTATAGTGTTGTCTTGAATATCAGTCAAAATTCAGGGGCGTTAAAGTTGTCCTCTCACTGTTAGTTTAACCTTTTAGACGAGGTACTTCAACAGTTTAAAAGTCAAAGAATGATATGAATTGTCCAAGAATCACAATTTACAATCAACCTAAATAATCAAAACTACAGATAATCTAAATTATTCAGACCACAGAAAAACAAAGGAACAAAGAAAATAAGTAGAAAGAAGATGTAGAGATGTGAATTCTATATGTCCATTTTATAAGGAGGAGCATAATTCTTCACGTAGAATACCTTTCTTGAGAAAGATTATGAGTCCAACAAAGAATCGTTGATCCCAAAATTGTGGTTAATTTCTTTCAAATAGTGAGTCTATTTTCTCCTATTAATTAAGCACTTTAATTAGATACCATTATTGATTCTTTGTTTTCATAAGATCTAAACCGGAAGAAAAGAGACAACTTTCAAAGTTATAAAGCGATGGAAGTTTTAGGCATGTACTTTTCAAGTCTGTAAATCTATCTGTTTGCAGGCTGAAAGTTGACACACTAGTGGAAATTCTCTCTTCCTTACAAAGATAATCTGTGTCTCTGATAAACTTTGAAGTTTCAGTGGTTTACAGAGTTAACCATTTGTAAGGCACAGATTTCAAAGAGGGCTAAAAACATAAGGAATATTGCCTGAGTTGTTCAATCACATAAACGAAAGAATACTAATCTCAGTTTCAGATCAATTATCAGACTGAATAATTGAAACCTCCCACAACCCATGCTATATACCGAGATTGAACTCAAATGAAAAAACAATAAACTTTTATGGGACATTCAATACAAGAAAAAGAAATACTTGGAGTCTAATTCTCTTACAACTTTGAATACTCCCATAATTAACTGCAATCTTTTTCCCACCTTAAGGTTTTCTTGGCATCTACTTGAAAAGGGGGAAATCAAAGATTAGAAAAATATTCAGTGTATCTAAACATATTTGCAGAACTCACTTGCATGTTGTTGTATCTGTTGAAGGTTTTGAAGCAAACAGGACATGAAAACTGTGTTGGACCTATAAGAATCTGAGAAGGGGTAGGAATCCAGTATTGTCCATTGAGTCTGTTGATAGGATAACCTGAAACATCAGATTCTTCATCTTTAGCAGTGGTTTCAGAGAGTATAGATGCCAGATCAGCAGCGCTAGGGTTTGGTAACCCTATGTGCAGAGCAACAGTAACCTCTTCATTATCATCAGCAGTAACCTTAACTTCTGCCCCTTTGTTTTTGTCCAAATCCATGGCTGAATTCCAAGAGGGCTCTTGTTTTTCTTCATTATTTATTATGGGACTTAAGCTCAGAAGTGGAAGAGCTTCTCTCACAGGAGATGAAGAAGGTGGGGTTGGACTGTTTGATGAATACAAGTTGTGAATATATGGATTACTCATCAGGTAATGAGGAGGACTTTTAGTAGAAAAATGGTGTAAAGGGTTGAATCTGTACCGGTCTGTGTAGAAATTTGAGCAGGGATTATCAGTCATAGTGAAAATGTGAGGAGAGAATAGTGGGATAGATGATTTCGCCTTTGCCTTTATAGAGAGAGAGAAGCGTTGATGGTGGTAAACAAAGGCAAAGCAAAAACAAAAAGTGACTTGGGGAAAAATAAATATAAAGTGGAATTTAGGGACAAGAAAGAATCTAGTTTATATGCAATGTTTAGTCATAATTCATTGCAAATTAAAATTTTTGTTTCTTTTTCAACTCTCTCCTCCACAAACAGTGTGTGCATGCAAACGTGCGTGGGCTAGTAATATTTTTTTTAGTACATTAAAGAAACAATAAAAATAAACTTAACTTATTCGAAGACAAGGAGTACAGCGTCAAAGTTAAATAATTGTATCTTGCACATTTTGATTATACTCTTCGTCATTTTCTAATCAGTGTATTGTTTCTTTGACTCATGGTTGCTTTTGTACCCTCTACTGATAAGAGATTGTATAAATTTAGTCTCTGTTTAGTGGGGATTAAAATAATTTTTTTAGTAAATTTAGATAGAAATTGATGAAATCTATGGTTGAAAAGTTATGAAACACATAAGATATATGGTTAAAATGAATTATTGACTTTGACTTAAATTAAAATTTTAATTTTAATCAATACCAAATAGGGGTTTATTGTATCCAAAGTTAGGAATGTTTGTGTTTTGCTGAATATATTTGAAAGTCTCCGTTTAACCCTTTTTTATTAAAAATCATGTTTTCTCATACTCATTTTCAATCACACATTTCATGAAATCAACAATTCTTATCAGCTTTTTAACAACACATTTTATCAAATTTTATCAAAATCTACTAAATTCCTATTTCGTGTAGATTAAATCAGATTTTTAGTATATTTTGATGAAAGTTTATAAAATATTGTATTTTTAGCAATCAAGGGGGGGCCAAGAAAGAAGCCAAAAATGAACTCGAAGTTTTACAAACGTTTAGTTCATTTTCTTGAATTTTATATTTTGATTTTCATGTTTGGTGCTACATCTATTTTAAGATCTATACAATACACCTAGTTCATCATTGTTATCACTTCTAAATTCCTATTTTGTTGTAGTCTAAAACTTAAATCCTACTAGAAATTACACAAATTTAATATATATATATATGTAATTCTCATTATTGATTTTGTGCTAAATAAAAGATTCATCGACTGAGATTTAATTTGAGGGACAAAAGATGAAAAAATTAATAACGTGGAAAACTGCTTTTTTTAACTCAAAATCTGCCTTTTAATTAACTTACAACCGTAAACCAACCTCAATTATGATTTTATATGCATCCGACAAACAAACGTTGTCCACTTATGTTTAGAAAAGTTCGACAAAATAAATTGAAGTTTTATTGCATAATTAATGGATGAAGGGATTGGATTGTTGAAAAAAAACATTACGTGGAATCATAATGGTTTTCCTTGGGACAATATGATTGGCATGTTGCTATTCTTGGATCTAGAGGAGAGTGCATAAACAAAATGTCTTGGGAGAGAAAATATTGAAATTTTTTTTTTTTTTTTTTTTTTATGATATTCTAGAAAAGTTTATAGAATTAGAGGAAGGCCCCTTCTGGGATGAAATGATCACGGAATACTAACAACTTCAGTCTGCAAGTTAAACTCAAATGGATGGTTCCTATAATGTAGTTTGAGGCATGGAAAATGATGCAGTCCGAAGAGAAGGAAGTACAATAAAAATGGATCCAGATCCTGAGGATTATATTACAATTGTAAAGCAAAAGGAGCATCGATTTGATCAGAACGCAATATACAAAGGTTGTGTTTTCTAGACCGCACGCACGGATCTTTCATCTTACAAAAAATACAATATTTTAATTATTGTGAAAAGGCGTTGCAATATCCTGTGAGAGATGAGACTTGACTAGATTAATTTGGATTTCCATGAAACATTACAAGCAACAAACGATACAATTTTATATTTTGAATTTTCATTTCATAGGACTCTATGGGCATGCAAACTCGAACCGTAGATCCATCCCTAGAGAACTACTTTTGCTAAAACTCGACAATTTCTTGAAAACTCTCTTTAAAATATGAAACTTTTGAGTATCGAGAGATGCTCTTGTTACTCTCAATGACTATATTGAGGGCACCAACGGCCACTCGTGCTTACCTCTCGTCCTAGATCCACTAGTGATTCAAGGTACCTACCTACAAGCTACTACAATCTAGAGGTATCAAGACAGACAGGCCAGCCAGACCCGTGAAAACCTGTCCGGATCGACCCGAGACCGTGGGCCGACCCGTGACCCGAGCGGGCGGTTCTCAGGTCAAGGATGTGTGACCCGCGGGCTTCACGGGTTGCACCTTCACGAGCCGCAGTTAACCCGCTGGCCCGTGAAAAAAATTAAAAAATTAAAAAAAATTTAAAAAAAAAGTAAGTTTCAACCTAGTTGGAATGTACTTATACTATA
>CAIGRT010048369.1:0-18047 GCA_903798405.1 Fraxinus platypoda | reverse complement strand
AATGCCCTTGTGAGTAACGGTGGCACGAGTGTCATTTGAAAATTTAACTTGGAAATGCACTTTGCTAGGCAAAGAAGTGATTGATGTGCAGCAGATCATGTGATCTGTAGCACCCGTGTCTATGATCCAAGGAATGTTGTGTGAAGATGCTTTGTGAGAGGCTGAGAAACAAGAAGATATACCAGACATGGTGGAAGCCAAGGGAAAATTAGAGCTAACTGGAGATGTAGCAGGGGGCTGATCTGGATTGGCAGCAGACTGTGTAACCTGAGACTGGAGCAAAGTAATGAGCTGTTGATATTGCTGTTTTGTAAGAGCAACCTAGGATTCTTCAGTGATCTGTTCATGGCTGGAAAGACTAACTTGATTGACTGAAGGTTCAGAACCTGTGCTTCGATTGGCAAGTTTATGACCTGGTGGATAGCCATGTAATTTGTAGCATTTATCAACATTATGACCAGAGAGATTACAGTGAGTGCAGGTTGGCTTTTCAAGATGTAGGTTGGCCTTGAAACATTTGTCCAAGAAATGGCCAGAAACTTTGCAAAAAGTGTAGAAAAGACTTTCCCTCTTCTGATAACCAAAATGTCTGGTATTGTCCCTGGTGGTTGGAAAATGACTCTTGGCAGCCAAAGCAAGAGTGTCATGGAGGTTGGGAATATGAGAGATCTGTTTACGTTTCTCTTCTTGTTGAACAAGAGCATAAACTTCACTTAAGGTGGGGGTGGGTTTGATGAGAATAATCTGGGCTTTAATGTTGGTAAAAGAATTATTGAGTCCCATAAGGAACTTCATCATCCAGTCACGCTGTTGGTTTTCAAGCACAGGTTTCATAGCACCACAAGTACAAGATGGAATGAATTCAAAATTGAGAAGCTCATCAAATAATCCTTTCAATTTAGAGAAATAGAGGCTGACGGAATCATCACATTGGGCAAGGGAATGGATGGATTGCTTTAATTCAAAAATTCGTGGTCCATTATTTTGTGCAAAACATTGCTCCAATTCAAGCCATAAGGCATGAGCTGTCTTAACATACACAACACTATTCTTAATTTCAAGAGACATAGCATTTTGGAGCCAAGTCACAACCATGTCATTGCATTCAAGCAATGGTTCTAATAGGGCATCGTTTGGCGCAGAAGGTTGACAGAGAATGCCATCAATGAAACCGAGTTTTTTTTATTCGAAGGGAACTGCGTACTGTGCGAGCCCAAGAATGATAGTTATCAACTGTGAGTAGGTGATTTGTAAGGAGAATTCCAGGACCATCATTTGGGTTGAGGAAATATGGACTTGAGGGATCTTTAGGATTGGTATTGATGAGGGAATTGATAGAAGGATTGGGGTCGATATTGATGAATCAGTATTTTCTTCAGCCATTTATAGCTCCGACACCATTTCAGATTCAATTAAACTGGGAATTGAAAAGATAAAAGGAGAGGAAGAAGGCTACAGACGAATTGCTCTGTATATTGAATTATTGTCCTTAATTTACAATGTATAAAGCTCTATATTTATAGTATTTACATGTATGAAAATAGATTTGATTCTCTAACAAATTCAACAGAAAATCCCCAATAGAAATCCAGCTCATGTATTCTAGAATCATCCTTTTCTTGCTGGCATTTTGATGAGCTGTGAGAAGGCGTGGCTGAGGTGGAATGCTGTGGTGGCAGCTGCTGTGGTGATTCTAACAGGTGTAGAGGATAGTCAATAGTTAGCTTTCGGTGACGGAGGCCGGAATTGGTGATGGCGGTCGGAAGGATCTACATTGTAGATAGAGAGAGAGAGAGTCACATACTTTTCGAATGAGTGGTTATGGGTGTGGGTGTGAGATGCTCCTGATTTCTGAAAGAAATTTTTTGCACACGATTACTGAATTGGAAAGTAAAAAAATAGGACCATGTTATGTGTACATTATGTACACACTTATGGATATTGCTATGTAAAAATAAGTGTGTAATTTCCTCATTTTTTAAATTCTCAACCCAACGAACTATGTCTAAAAGATAAAGCCCGTCATTCTCGACAAATAGGAGGAAATACATGGAAATTGTCGGTTGATCCGGTCAAATTCTCATAATGGCCTTTGACCATTAAAAAAAAATTAAAAATTAAAATTGTAAAGTTAAATACCAAAAGCCAAAAATACCCCATCTTTGTGCAAATTGTTTGAATGGAGAGGGAAAAAGAAAAAAACTCACACATTTTCTAACAATCGGAATTCAGTTAAAGTCGCCATCTTCACAGTCCGACCACCACGCATCCCAATTACCTGCGGCATTATTTTCAATAAGATTTTTTTTTTTTTTGTGGATTATGAGATTAATTTTTCATTTATGATGTTTATTCTTCATTATTTAGGTAGATTATTAAGAGCCTGTTTGGGAGCAATTAATTCCCCATTTTAATGGAAAATGTGAACGTTGCAACAATAGTGAACAGTTGGTGGAGCCGCAATATTTGAAAAATCCAATGGCAGCTGACTTTTTGAAGTTTGATATTTCAAAATTGTCCAATTTATGAAAATTGATTGCAACCAATTAGGGGTATTATGGTCTTTTCACCGACTTTTTTTTATTCACTGCAGATACCAAAGTCAGACAAAGTTGCCAAAGTGGGGCCCTGCGCACTATATAACAGTCGATTTATTTATTGTAATTTTCTCAAAATGGCGTCCAAACAGGGGCTAAGTGTAGTAGTGATTTAAGTGTTTTTTTGTCGGAAAATAGCTTCTTCTCATTGAAAATGACGATTTTCGATGAGAGAAACGAACCGACGACTGTTATTAGTTGCATGGCTGTTATCAGTCGCCGGACTCGATTGTTAATAGCCAGGTTTAGGCCAATCGGCCCAAATATTTTTTTTTTTAAATTTATAGATTAAGAGGTTTTAATTCCTTTTTAAAGTAAATAAAATATATTAAAAAGAATTTTAAATTGAAAATTACCAAATTTCATTTTTTTTTCCTTTTATTTTTTTTTCTTTCAATTTAAAATTCTGTTTAAGTAAATATTCTTTTAAAAGAAATATTTAATTTTTTCAATTTTAATTAAATAATATTTATATTCTTTATTTATTTTTTATAATTTCCTTTTGTTTAACTTGTTTTGTTTTTATAATTATTTTTTTGGTAATAATTTAAAAAATTCCTTAATTATTTTCTTCTTACTATAATTTATTTTTTTCAATTTAAAATACTTTTTAATATTCTTGCTTTATTTTTTTAATTTTTTATAATCTTCTTTAATTTATTTTTCCTTTTTTAAAAAAAGTTTTTGGTCATTAATTTGTATTTAATTTAATTTATTATTTTTTTCTTAATTTTTTAATTATTTTCTGTTTATCATAATTTAAGTATTTTTAATTTAAAATGTTTTCCTCTATTCTTTCTTCAATTTTTATATATTTTATTATTTTCTTTAATTTCTTTTTCTTTATTTATTTTTGTTTGTAATTCTTTTTTTTGTTTTTCTCTTTTAATATATTAAATTATTTATTATTTTTATTATTGTCGGTGTAAATAAATCTTTTTCTTGCATATAGCAGTTATAATTCGTTTCGCTCAATTTTCTGAGATTATGCTTTATTTCATTATCTCTTGTTGAAGGTTCTAACACTTGAATTTTTGCAGGATGAAGTACCATCTCGATACTGAATTGAGACAGATGACAAGAAAATGTACTTGAAACGGTAGTTTTGAGAGTTTTACTACTGTATTGGATTTGCTCGATAATCAGCATGGAGATATGTTATGCCCATCCTTCATGTAGGCCATGTATCAGTTGAGAAATGTGCAGTAATTCGAGCAGATCATTGATGCATTACTATGTCAGTTGCTTAAGCCGATTAATGCCCTCCAATTCGACCTCTAGAATAAGGTCACCAGTTTCTCTATGTTTAAGTTTGCCTTGAAGACTGGATTGAAAATTACGAGCGATATAGCAGCTAGCGACAATACTCAAAGAAGCAATAAGCTGTACGACACGTATTTTCAGGAACAGGGGACGGTGCTTTTACCGCATTTGATTTACGCAATCAAGGAGTGTGACCAGATGATGGACATATAGAAGTTGGGACTTGTCTTTAACCTTGAGAGCATGGTAATGTGTTATTACAAAAATACTACAATCGACCTTTTTAATTGGGAAGTTTTATACAACACCAATGCTTTCAACAACTATCTGTGGGGATAGAGATGTTTTAAGAACACCATACACATCTTCACCAGATCATATTCGAAGGCCAAAGGGTCCTTGCGTAAGTACGATACTTATGGATTGTCCATGACAATGCAGGTAAATGTTGGAAACAAACAACGTTAAAATAATTTTTATACTAAATTTATATATAATAGTTGTAGATGTTGTAGATTTGGGTAATAGAGACTCTCCCTCTCTTGGGTACTCGATTTGTGCGGAGAGAGGAGACACGCTGCCCTCGGATGCATCATTGCGAGCATCCCGAGCAGACGGTTGTCTATTTGGAAAATAGTTATCAGCTCTCCTCGATGACCCTCAGATGAGTATTATATATGTGTTATTTATATTGTATGTCGTTTCAAGATTTCAAAATTTTATTGTATGTTGTTTCGAAATCCCTAAATGCATTATCCAAGAGTCATGAAGAAAAACTTGAAACTATTCTCGTCCTCCGTCTCAATAAAAAATGCTGAACCAGGGTTAGATGTCCCCATGTTATGGTAATACTAAGCCAATTTAGCATAACACTCTTCGGTCGAACCCATTAAATCCTCCAACACTCGTTCTTTGGCCTTCTAGGCCTTCGATAGCTCATGATCACTTCGTACTATCGAGGGATGTCGATAATTATGTCTGAAGGTCTGTAGATCGTTCGTGGGTCCTGATACTTGTGCATTATCTGTCGACCAATAAACCATGCTTGGACTTGCTTGTGATCATTTCAAAAAATTCCCACTTCACTAGTATGTTCTCATGTATACTTGCGAACTACAAATAAGTCATCTGTATCTATCTTCGTCGCTCGGAAACGCCAACCAAAACTGTTGTCGACACAGATAATTGTCAACAATGACTGTTTGATTTTTTCTCTTTCAACTCAAAGTTGTATTTCAGTGTAATCCGGTGAACAACTTCCTACAAATCTTTCTTTGTTTCAAACAGCTGCTCGACAAGCAAATCCTCATAATTGGGAACCACACACGAAACCCACTCAACTCATGTCTCTGACGAGATAAAACAATCAAATCCTCATTTATAATTTCATTCTCGTTGTCATTTATAACAGTAAGATCACGATGATGAACAACTGTCTCGGGAATAACCATATCATAATCACGAGTTATCTCCACTGTGTTCCAAAAATCATTGGCATTGTGATCCCCTCAATCCGAATCATCGTGTTCACTTTCGACAACATTCTTCCTTGCTAAAGTCACGCAAAGAGGAATCGTGTGCACTTTGTTTAATTCAAATAGATAATGCTCGTTAAATTGAAATCTCAATTCCATATCATATTGAGAGAGATCGACTTTCAACTTATTTTGTAAATCATGGTACATTTTCGCATATGATGTACTCGATGTTATGGAAATCGGATTCCACCACTTATATCGCTTATCCATTTCCATACCCATCGATCTTTTTCATCCAATTCGAAATCACTAAAGTAACAAATCGGGATTACAGTCATATCTACATGACAAAACAGAATTTTTAATCATAAGAAAAAAAATAGTCGAAAAATCAGCCAAACAACTAGGCAACAGAATTTTTAATTCAAAAAAAAAAAGTCAGACCATATGTTAACATTCAGCGAATGCCTAGCCGATATTGTACATTGCGATGAATCTCGCCTAAACGAATATACATGCAGATGATTTTTTTTTTGTTTATGGTAAAAAAAAATTATAAATTTGTTAAAAAATTACATACATGTTAATTTATGTTGAAATAAGATTTATTAATTAAAAAGTATACTAATTTAACGAAAATGAAATTAAACATATGTAAATATACTTACCGATTCGAAGTGATAGATATAAAAAAAATATTTTCTTGTTCAATGTTTGATAAATTTTTGAGATTTTGAGGTTGAATTAAATGAAAGTTGAGAGAGTTTTTATCTGTGTTGAAATAAATAGATAAGAAAAGTTAGCTATTTTGAAATTTTAAGTGTGAAGTGTTTGATTTTTACTTGTTAACTAAATGGGTAATATTATCTTTTAAACAAATCAATATTTTGTAATTGTATAATATATTTAAGGATATCTTTGTCTTTTAACACCTAATAGGCCATTGTGAATCTGTGCAATTATTGAAAATTTAAAGTGAAAATTAGGGGATTTGACTAAACTAATTTTAAAAAGTACCCGAAAAACAGAAAGTACCAATCAACCCAATAATTTCTTGTTGGGTAAAGAGACGTAAATGGTCCCCAAACTTTAGTCAACCCAATTACTATTCTACATCAATGCATGACCGAGCAACACTATTTTGACACCTAATCACAAGCAACTACAAAAATTTTGAATAATGCTATTTATAGTGAGGATTTCTAATAATCATTTCATGTGACATATGTCTAGTCCCTTAATTTTTTCACAGTGAGTATTATTGATTAAAAAACTAAGGTACTAAATATATGCCACATAGTGAGGACTGCACAGGAAGCAAATTATTGGAATTACCATTTTGTAAAAATGAATACATTTTATGTGAAGGAACTCATTGGTAATTTTACTTAATTCAGTCAAAAATAACTGCCGCCATCATTGACACACAATGTCTATGATAAAATGTGAGAGAATAATTCTGAATAGAGAGAAGAAATGGCGGGAGGAATTTGATTTCAATTTTGCCAAATGAGTCTCGTGATCACAGTTGGAGTACAACTACCTATTTATACACAAATGGGAACTAATTTAACAGAATGGAAATGGATGAAATGACATAAATATCCTTATGCTATTTTACAATTCAACACCCCCTCTCAAGATGGCAAGTATCTATTCAACACTCCCATCTTGCTAAGTAATGAATTCAATCTGATTCCACCTAATGGTTTGGTTAATAAATCAGCCAACTGATCCTGGGAAGCCATATGCAGCATATTTACTTCCTTTGCTTGAACTTTGTCCCTCACTACGTGGCAATCAATTTCTATGTGCTTTGTCCGTTCATGGAAAACTGGATTGTTGGCTATGTGAATAGCTAACTGATTGTCACAAAACAGCAGGGCAGGTTTGGTATGTTCAATGCTTAGGTCTTTCAGTATGTTCTTCAACTAAGTAAACTCACAAACCGCAGCAGCCATGGACCTATATTCCGCTTCAGCTGTGGACCTTGACATTGTATGTTGCTTCTTGTACTTCCATGATATTAGAGAATTTCCTAGAAATATGCAATAACCTGCAATGGACCTCCTTGTGTCCGAACATGCTGCCCAATCCGCAGTGTCAAAAGATGGAGAGGAAGGAGCAACATGTGAGAATGAAGTTGGATTGGGAAAATATGATGTGTTGGATCTATCTGATACTGATATGGGAGTGAACTCATCAGTGTTTGGATGAGAATGTGTTGGGAAAAGAATAGGAGAAGGTTGAACAATATCATCAGACTTGGATAATAAAGTATGAAAATCAGGATGATGAAAAGGAAAGATATTTTCATGGAAAGAAACATCTCTGGACATAAAAACAGCATTGGTTTTGAGGTTGTATAGTTTATATGCCTTCATTCCATATGGATAACCAATAAAGAGGCAGGGTACAGCTCTAGGATCAAACTTAGTTCTATCTCTTTTCAAGGTTGAGGCATAACAAAGCATCCAAATACCTTGAGATGAGTATAAGAAGGTGTGGTATGGAAAAGCATTTCATAGGGAGATTTATTTGCTAACAGCTTGGTAGGAGTTCTGTTTATAATGTAAGTGGCAGTTAAAATGCAATCACCCCAAAATTGATGAGGCAAATTTGCTTGGAATTTGAGGGCTCTAGCAACGTTTAAAAGATGCATATGCTTTCTCTCCACCACACCATTTTGTTGAGGTGTTTCAACACAACTCAATTGATGTACAATGCCTTTTGAAAGATTAAAATCACTCATGTGGAATTCCAAACCATTATCATACTTGAGGGTCTTAATATTACATTGAAAATGAGTCTGAATAAGATGATAGAATGACTGAATGAGGGTTCTAGTTTGGGATTTATCTTTCATGAGGTATGTCCAAGTCATTCTGCTGTAGTGATCAACAATAGTTAGGAAATACTTGGAGCCATCTAAGGATTTGATGGAATATGGCGCCCCCAAATATCACAATGAATAATTTCAAATGCTTACAAAGCTCTAGTATCACTGTTATGGAAGGGTAATATGTAACAACCCAACTTTGCTCCATAATCGTTACCATATCATACGTATTGTCTGCTTTGGGAGGGCCAGGCCCATCTTGCCCTTCACAGCTTTCTGACACGTCCCCCAAGATTCGAACACAAGACCTCCATCATATGGGAGACTTAAGTTGAATCTTGATACCAATTGGACATGTTGTCTTATAAAAAATGCGCGTTTTTTGTAACGACCCGACCTGGCGTCGGAGTCGTTATCATATCGTACGTACTGTCCGCTTTGGGAGGGTCTGGTCCCTCTCATGGATTTCTGATGCGTCCCCCAGGATTCGAACCCAAGACCTCCATCATATGGGAGACTTAAGTTGAATCCTGGTACCAATTGGACAAGAGGGTAAGATGGGCACATGCCCTTCCAAAGCGGACAATACGTATGATATGATGATGATTCAAGCGCGAGGTCGGGTCGTTACATAATCTATGTTGTTTGGCCAATGGGCAGATAGTGCAATGCAAGTCTTCATTGATAGTAATATTAGGAACAGATTTAAGTAAAAAGGATAGTTTGGAATTAGGCAAATGTCCAAAACGACAATGCCAAATATCAATTTTCATCTTGATATCATTAGTATCAATGTTATTACAAATAGGATCAGATTTATTACATTCAAGAGAGAAACTAGGATGCAAAATAGTAGAATGAATAACAGAGTTCCTGGAGTTGGAGATATCAGAATCTGATTTGAGTTGATGATAGTGGTGTGATGACTGATCATTGAGTTGAAGATGAGGATGTTGGAAATGATATAGTCCATGCTCAAGTGTGGTTACCCCAATCGTCTTCCATGTGGAAAGATCCTGGATAAAGCAAGAATCATGAAAGAACATCAGACAACAATCATGTTGGAGTGTCAACTTACTGACATAAATTAAAATGAACTTAAATGATGGTACAACAAGCACATTGGTTGAGAGTAAAGTAGGAGACAACTTTAATTTTTCAACGTGTGTAACAACAACATTTTCACCATTAGGCAACTTGACTGAAGAACCAACAACCATAGTCATAGTGAACAAATGCTTAACAGAATAAACCATGTGTTCTGAAGCACCAGTATCTATGATCCATTTATTTACTACTGAAGAAGCATTGGACTGAATGTGATTACCTGAAATGAAAATGAATCAGGCTCTGCAATTGAGGGTGTAACTAAATCCTTAGGTTGTTGACTGCAAGTTGAGAATTGGCTCTGCAACTGAGGTACCAACATAGACAGAATTTGCTGGCACTGATTTAGAGTGATTGTGAGATGCGACAAAGAATTCAGTATTCCTGCAGCATCACCAGTAGACGTTTGGCTATGATGTTCTTGTCCAACAACATTAGCCACTGGAGGCTTTCCTTTGCCAAACTTATGATTAGGAGGATATCCTATTAACTTGTAGCATTTCCCTTTAATATGCCCAAGCATACCACAATAACTACACATATGCCTCTCCTTCTTCTGAAAGACATTAGGTGAGGTAAGTCTAGGATTAAACGAATGAAAAGGCCTCTGCACAACCTTGCTAGTAAAAGTTGTTGCATCATACGTTGCTTGTTTGTTAGCAACCACCTCATTTTGCCTCTCATCTTGTAAAACAATTGCAAATACTTTATTCAGTGAAAGCAATGGATCCATCAGTAGGATCTGACTTCTGACTCCAGCAAAATATTCATCTAATCCCATGAGGAATTGCATCATCTGATCCTCATGCTTGTGATCAGTATTATCAACACTAGGCCTGTAATTCTCTAATTCTTCCCAAAGCCCTTTGAGCCTATTGAAATATGAATTAACTGAATTATTTGCCTGAGAAATTGAAGCTATTTGTTTCTTCAATTCATAGATCCGAGAACCATTCACCTGACTGTATCGATCTCAAAGTTCAATCTGTATATCTCATGCCGAATCCTTATGCATCATACTTGGATAAAGTTCATTTGGAATTGAATTAAAGATCCAAGAGGAGACAACATGATTACATCTCCTCTAAGCACTGTAAAGAGGATCATCACTAGATGGTTTGGTGATAGAACCATCTACAAAACCTTCCTTATTTTTCACACCAAGAGCCATGGTCGCTGCTCTACTCCATGTCGCGTAGTTCTCCTCAGCAAGTGTAACTGAAATTAGCTGCATTCTGGTGTTATCTCCATAATGAAGATAGTAAGGAATGCTTGGATCACTCATCAGTCGATTAACCAGAGAAACCACATCTCCTCCAGCTGCATCATCAGTTGATGAATCGACGAATGAATTCGCTTTCCCAAACTGGCTTTGAACTTCCGCCTGAACACCAGAATCTCTTGCCATCACGGAGAAGCTCTATATCTCTGATACCATGATAAAATGTGAGAGAATAATTCTAAATTGAGAGAAGAAATGGCGGGAGGAATTTGATTTCAATTTTGCCAAATGAATCTCGTGATCACAGTTGGAGTACAGTTGCCTAGTTATACACAAAGAGTAACTAATTTAACAGAATGGAAAGGGATGAAATGACATAAATATCCTTATGCTATTTTACAATTCAACAGTATAACACGAATTTGGCTAAAAATTTGATATGAAATGTTCTCTAGACAAATGCTTAGAAATAAAATAGTTACGCCTCGAAAATAAACAAACGGAAAAATATATCTGAAATTTTACGTAGATTGGATTATAACAGAAATTTTGGAAGTTGTCAGGTGACGTATTATGTGTAATTGTGCTTGTTTTACTGAGGATTCATATGTAGAAATAATACCAAACATAGATATACTCTTAATTACAAGAATGACTTTTTGCAAAGAAAACAATAGACTGAGGGCGGTCAGTGCCAAGTCAAACACTGAATAGTTATGTTTTTTAGACAAAGCATTTTAAAGAGATTTTTAAAAAGAAATGATTTAAAAGAAGTTTTAAATAACTTGGTCACCTCCAAAAAAATAAAATAAAAATACCACCAGATTGTAATCTGTACAAGCATAAAGTTCCAAAACTGAGAATTTTATAATCCAATACCTGATTTATATTTGTAAATCTCATCCTTGTTTTTTTCCATCGTGATAACTGAGGATAATCAACATAATCTAACCCTCTTTTTAACTCGAAAGCAACGGCTGTATGCATGGGGACACACTATAAAGTCATCTACCAGATTCTCCATGTCTTGCCCTTCTTTTTTAACCCTTTTTAAAACTTTGAATTCACATTTCTGCAAAGATCCCATGTCATTTTTTTACATTAAATCATCATTCTAAATAAGACCAGGCCTTGTGCAGACACGAATGAACTTGAATTGCAGACTTTATCACTTAACTACAATGCATAGAAAAGGCTATTTGCTATTATACCTATTAGCTTATGTGATCCATGATACATGAGCAAGTTCGAGTAAGGATCCATTGATCGTTGAGGGTGGACCGATGACTAGGTCGCAAACGAAGTGAGTCAAGGAAGATATGGGAATGCTTGTTCAAGTTACGATGGACGAAACATCGAACAAAACAAGTAAAAGACCAAATTTCATGTCGGGCTTGGAAGAAGAAATAAGATGGATCAACTTGGTTCAAGTAGCGGACAAGGAAGTTGGACGTAACAACTATGGGACCGCATAACTGTTAAGGGCATGCAGTCGCATGTCCCTTTACCGAGGCCACAAAGGAGAAGACCGGTTGATCTATGTGACCGCATAGATTTACACTATACGGCCGCATAGTGTATTTTCGGACGCTTTTTAGTTTTCAAAATTCGTACAATCTTCTATTTTAGTTAAAACTCTATTTTGTAATATCTTTTGTTATTTATTTTTTTTTGACTTAATTATGTTTCTAGTTAGATTTTATGGGTTCCCTATAAATAGGACTCATTATATTCATTGTAAACGACAATTTTNGTATTTTCGGACGCTTTTTATTTTTCAAAATTCGTACAATCTTCTATTTTAGTTAAAACTCTATTTTGTAATATCTTTTGTTATTTATTTTTTTTTGACTTAATTATGTTTCTAGTTAGATTTTATGGGTTCCCTATAAATAGGACTCATTATATTCATTGTAAACGACAATTTTTAGAGAGATTAATTGAGAGGCATGTTGCTTTTATTCTTATTCTTCATCGAGCTAATTGTGAACTTATCAAGAATATTTTCTTGTAGCACTCAAACAAAATCGAGTGAGATTCTTGAGTCTTTTAATCACGGGGTCAATATATTATAGGCGATTGTGTTGGTTCCTTGATTCACCATTTTTGAATCAAGCTCAAAACATTGATTTCTTGGATTTCTTGGGTTGAATCAATCTTGTGTGAGCTTCATAGCTACCATTGCTACGTGGGTTCGCATCAGTTGGTATCAGAGCAAGACTCCAAAAATCAAGGTTATATCTTAGTTATTTTCCTATTTGTTTGAGTATTTTGTTTTTCATTTTTCACGTTCTTCATTTTTTTTTTGAGTCTCCAATCCAAAAAAAAAAAAAAAAATCCAAAACTTGTTTATGTGATCATTTAGCATCCAAATCAATTTTTGTTTCTTTTACTGGTATTTAGTTGAATTTTCGAGCAAAAAAAAAAAATTCGAAAAATTGCCAGCATTATACAATTTCATTTTTTAGTAAAAAAAATTTTCAAATTCAAAAGTATTCAATTCTAATTCAAGAAACACCTTCTTGAATATTTCCTCAGTGTCCATTCAAAGCGTCCATTCTTACTTTTTGAGTCATTCGAGAGTCAATTTTTCTTACTGAAATCTTTATTTGAAACTCTACAAGGATTTATTTTGATTGAGATCGAATTAGTTCTTTGAAACACTTGCAAAAAAATATTGATTGGAAAAATACAGGAGTGGTGAGACTAATAGAGGGAAAAAGCCAATTTGAGTGATACACGAGCGCATACACGTGAGACAAATATTAAATTAGAATTAGGATGTCGGATAGAGACTACTCTACTTTAAGCGGGAATAATAATCAAGTCAACATGTTGGATGGTGTGATACGACGATTCGAAAGGTTATCTGAGGACATGAGAGAAAAATTGGATCGGCAAGATACATTGCTTGCTAACTTACGCAGGGAACAATATAGAGATATTCCTAACGTAAGAAGGCAAGAAAGGCGGGATCATCGAGCAAATTTTGTTGGTGAATGGGAAGCGGATAGTGACATTAATGAGAATGTATTGATGGATGTCGAGTTAGGAAGAATGAGAGATAGATGAGTTAGGCATGAAATGAGTGGTAGAAATTTTGTTGGAGATGGTGCTGATAGAAGTATGTGCAATATCAAAATGACAATTCCTTCATTCAAAAGAATGTGTGATCCGGAGGCATACTTGGAGTGGAAAAAGAAAGTAAAATTGATATTTGATTGCCACAACTACTCGGAGGAAAATAAGGTAAAGATTGCGGTACTTAAATTTATCAATTATGCTATCATTTAGTGGAATCAAGTAGTAACATCCAGAAGGATGAAGGTTATCATGAGGAAGAAGTTCGTGCCTAATCATTATTATAGGGAGTTTCATCAAAAGTTGCAAAGCCTCTACCAAGGTTCCAGGAGTGTGGAGGATTATCACAAAGACATGGAGATTGCTATGATTAGAGCGAATGTTGAGGAGGATAGGGAGGACACCATGACCCAGTTTTTTGAATGGTTTGAATATGGATATAGCTAATGTGATAGAGTTACAACATTATGTAGAGTTGGAAGATATGCCACATGTAGCTATGAAGGTGGAAAGGTAATTGAAGAGGAACGGGATAGCTAGTTATACATCGGGTTCTTCGGCTTCTAACTCTTTTTGGAAATCGAAATGGGATGATAATAGAGGTTGTGGGCTTGTTTCGAGTAGTAAGACCGATCCACCAAGGTAAAAGAGGAAGTTGTTAGCAAAATTACACCCAAAACGGATTCCCAACTTTCTAAGACACGGGATATCAAATGCTTTAGGTGTTTGGGATCAGGGCACATTGCTTCTCAATGTCCAAACAAAAGGGTAATGATCTTGCGTGACAATGGAGAAGTGGTGAGTGATAGTGATGATGATGATATGCCCATGTTAGACGATGCTAATGAAGGAGATGGAATAGAGTACCCACTAGGAAGTGAGTTACTTGTAGTGATGCGTGCTCTCAATACACAAATTAAATTGGACGATGTGGATCAGCAACGGGAGAACATCTTTCATATGCAACAACGGGAGAACATCTTTCATACTCCATGCCATGTCAAAAATAAGGTATGTAGTGTGATTATTGATGCGGGTAGTTGTATCAAGATTGCTAGTACTACACTTATTGAGAAATTAGGACTGACTACGATAAAACATCCTAAGCCTTATAAATTGCAATGGTTGAATGAATGTGAAGATGCTAAGGTGAATAGGAGAGTTTTGGTGAATTTCTCAATTGGGAGGTATAGTAATGAAGTGATGTGTGATGTGGTTCCTATGCATAATGGGCACATTTTGTTGGGAAGGTCGTGGCAATATGATATGAAGGTTAAACATGATGAATTCAAGAATATGTACAACTTTGTAAAAGATGGGAGAGCTATTACTCTTATACCATTAACACCACAACAGGTCTATGATGACCAATTAAGATTGAGAGGTGATGAAGAAAAGAAAAACAAAGAAAGGCAAAAGGAGAGTATGAGAGAAAGTAGTGAGATAGCTAATTATGAGGAAAAAAGAGCAGAGTCACAAGAGAAAAAAAAAATAGAGTCTATTGAGAGGATAGAAAAATCAAAAGTGAGTTTCTATGCAAAAAATGTTAAATTGAGAGGGCTTTAGTGGGAACTAACAAACCCTTCCCCAATTTGAATATTTCTTTATTGCAGGAACTCAAAGACTCGTTCCATGAAGACTTATTTAGTGGGATACCACCCATTGAGTATCCAATTGATTCGATGCAAGTGGAGAATTTAATTAACATTGAAGGAGAAGCATTCCACTATGGCATAGTAAAGAATCAATACCATATACATAGATTAGATGACGGTCTAGCATGTAGTAATATTTTTTTCACATGGGGCATGCACTTTTACACATATTAATTCATCTAATATTTCTATGAGAGTAATAAATTATTTGTCATAGGCATTCATAGGTAAATAATTACTAGTTAATGATATTCTAGTTTGCAAGAAATTAATTGAGCATGATGTTGGTTATTTGAGGCATGAGAATTCATATTTTAATCTTTAAGTCCTTAACTATTTTGGTTTGACTTAATGGAATATGTTGGGAACCAATTTAGTATCTTCAACTACTTCTCTTACATGTTTTGATATGGTTTATGGTTTAAATCTGTTAACTTTGTTTGATTTAATTACTTTAACTATAATTGTAAGTGGTAGCTTAGATGGAAAGTATGTAATTGAATTATATGCATCTCAAGGTAGTAAAAGGAAGAGACATAAAGTATTCAAACCAGGTGATTGGGTTTGGATGCTTAAGTAAAAACGGATTGTTTGAATGCAAAAGAAATCAAGATTACATCCTAGAGGAGATGGATCATTCCACGTCATTGAAAATATTGAAACCAATGGCTACAATTTGGATCTTCAAGGTAAGTTTTTGATCATTTGTATTTCAATGTATCTGATCTTTCTCTCTTTGATGTATGTACAGATTCGAGGTCGAATCCTTTCGAACTGGAAGGGGATGATGTGATCCAAGGAAGGCAACAAACTATCGAGGTTCGATATATGTTGAGAAGAGTTTAAGGGCAAATTCGAGATCAAATAGAGTCACTGGAGCCATGAAATCACTCGTTCAAGTTATGGAGTCCAAGATGGTGAAGTTAACAAGCCAAATACCAAGTTCTATGTTGGGCATGAGAGCGGAAACAAGTTGGAATGCTTTGAAATGAAGAACTCAAAACTTTGAGGCAAGACAGACTGCTATGCAACCGCATAGTACAAAATTGGGTGCGGTCGCATGCCTCTATACCGAATCAAAATTGAAGTCTGTCAATTGGCCTATACGACCATATGCAGGAAGCCTATGCAATAGCATAGTGCAATTCTGGACGCGAATTTTTCAAATTTCGCGTTATCTTCTATTTTAGTTAAAACTCTATTTTGTAATATATATTGTTATTTTTAGAGTTTAATTTCGTTTTCTAGCTAGGTTTTAAGGGTTCTCTATAAATATGACTCACTCTATTAATTGTAACACGCAATTTTGAGAGATTTTACTGTAAGACATAATGCTTTCTTCTCATTCTTCATTTAATTGATTGTGAACTTATCAAGATTATTTCTTGTGGCATTCAAACAAATCGAGTGAAATTCTTGAGTCATGTAATCACGGGATAAACATATTGTCGGCGACTGTGTTGGTTCCTTGATTTAATATTTTTGAATCAAACTTAAATGATAATTTATTGACTTTCTTAGGTTGAATCAAACTTGTGTGGATTTCGTAACTACCATTGCTACGTGGGTTCGCATCACCACCCCACGGCATCTCTCACGCCCACATACTAAAACACTGTAGCACAATAAAATTTCTTCAAATAAGATAAATAAATTTTAGTATAAGCCGAATTTATTTACATAAAAAGTAAATTTAAAATAAAGAATAAGTCACTAATGAATAAAAATTTACTAATAATAAGTAAAACATATAATTTTATTGAAAAAGACATTTATAAGCAAAAAAACTCACATATATATAAAATATTATTTGTAAGTAAACAATTCAATGATAAATAAAAAAACTAATTTATTTTATTCTTATAAGTTAAAATTCACGTTGTAAAAATTAACGAAAAAATTATTTACTAGATAAAAGAAATCATCCATAAATAAACAATCACTTATAAATAAAAACATTGCATCTAAAATATTTACTTATAAGTACCAAAATTATTTATAAACTTAAAAGTCAAAAATTCACTTATAAGTAAGTAAAAATTACTTATGAGTAAATTTTATGTATAAGTATAGATAAAAAATATTTTATTAATTTTTTTCAATATTTATAAATTATTCTAATAAAGTGTAGTATCAAACGTTGCATTTCAGCAATCCACCTTAATACTATCTTTCCTAATTCCATCGTTGTTTAATTTTATACGATATACCAAGTGTCCTTAATTCGTTAGACCAATTCTATTTCATTTTTATTATCATCCACGATTTATGATAATTTGATTTAATGAAATTATCATTACACATTTATACGATATACCAAGTGTCCTTAATTTGTTTTTTGTCACGTTATCAACCTTTATGTCTTATGTTAGGAGGTCTAATGCTTGAGGTCGTTGTGCTAGAAAGAAATCAAAATATAGGAGAAATCAACAAAATGACATAAGTGCCGATATTGAGAAGAAAACGGCCATTGTGTCGTGTTTTTTTTTTTTGTAAACACGATTATAAACAATCAGTCCCATCCGTGCTCCGAAAATCAATAAATTGAACTCGTTTAAATTGTAAAATGAATATGACATTTACAAAAGTTAAGAGAAATGATCATTACTTAATCAACATGAAAACAATAGAATGGCACATGTGCCGTTACTAAGATGACACTAGGGGTGGGCGCAGGTCGGTTCGGTTCGGTTTTTTTCGGTTCCAGAAATTTTCGGGTATTTAGTAAATGGAACCGTCGGTTCCAAATATATTTTTGGAACCGTTCGGTTTCGGTTCGGTTCGGTTCCGTTCGGTTCCGTACTA
>CAIGRT010048354.1:29622-40762 GCA_903798405.1 Fraxinus platypoda | reverse complement strand
GATTTTTGAATTTCAATCTTTAAACCCCTGGAATTATGTAATTTCTTCTTATTTTAACTGTAATGGTATCAGGCTCAAATTTAGCCATATGGGCCCATATACTGAATTCTTGATTGCAGCCGAACGAAATGGTGGTCCTTGAGTTCTAGCAAGTTGAACTGTGAATGGTGAAAAAAATCCTATGTTGGCTAGTTCTTAAGGTAGATGATGTGCACACAAGACGGTGGCCTCGATAAAATGAAAGTGTATGCTTTGAAAGAGCGTGCAATATCCCTTTTTGGTTTGAGGAAGGGGGATGGAGAGATTATCTCTCGATGGGGTTGAGATCACGTGGTACTTTGTTGAAAGACACATTATTAAGAAAGTGCGAATAAAATCTCACGACGAGTATGACAAAATGAAAACTAATGATAAGATGGAGGTTTATGAAATTTTCGAAAAGAGATGATATACTTTCGTAATTGTCATAAATCTAATGGGAAGTTTTTGTAACTTACTTTAATTTCTAACTTGTTCGGCATTAAGATTCATATTATTCCTAAATCGTGTATTTTATACTACTATGAAACGCATTCCGCATCGAGTTTTTACAAACTTTTTGTTTGTAGTTGGGAAGTTTATTGGTTTCTCGAAAAATCAGTATATTGGGAGATCTAGATTTCTTAAAATAAATCTACCATTTTTTTTTTTCTGATTTTTTTTTTTCCATTTTTCAATATGAACAATTCGGGTTCGTATGAGCAGCCTTTTTTTTTAAGCATCTTAATTTGTGCTTCTTGTAACTTTTTTCAGTATTGAAGTTTAATTTCTATCAATTTGAATGGTTCCAAGTTTTGTTCACAGATATATACATTGGCAGGCCTTCTTACTCTCAGTTAGATGAACTTGAATAGTCTTTTGAAAGAGAATTGGGCTTTACCATGTAAGAATAAAGAACTTAACTTGATCTATTTTATTTTAACTGTAATGGTATCAGGCTCAAATTTAGCCATATGGGCCCATATACTGAATTCTTGATTGCAGCCGAACGAAAGTGGTGGTCCTTGAGTTCTAGCTAGTTGAACTGTGAATGGTGAAAAAAACCCTATGTTGGCTAGTTCTTAAGGTAGATGATGTGCACACACAAGACGGTGGCCTCGATAAAATGAAAGTGTATGCTTTGAAGGAGCGTGCAATATCCCTTCATGGTTTGAGGAAGAGGGATGGAGAGATTATCTCTTGATGGGGGTTGAGATCACGTGGTACTTTGATGAAAGACACATTATTAAGAAAGTGCGAATAATATCTCATGACGATTAAAAATAGAGTAAACAATTAGTTCATAAATAGATTGGAACACTCCAGCTAATATGTTAATCTTTTGAGATGGAAACCAATTTCGATTTCCTACAATAAGTCTTAAGAAATTAGAAATTATTTTTATGCTTAGTGGCAAGTGTTCTTATTCATACAATTCAGAGCATGCATGCCTAAGCTTGAAAAGTTCGCCTATAAGTAAATTCATCAAAAAGGAAATAAGTTATAGAGTAATGCTAGAGTTACATCAATTTTGACAGCCCTCTCACATACAATTGGTGGGGTCCACGATTAAAATAATCGCAGCCCCACCCATGGGAGAGGGCTTTCAAAATTGCCGTACAATTTTGACTGTACATTAAGCATTTTTGTAAGTTATAATATATACTTTTCCTGCTAATCAATGTTCTGGTTTAAGGTTTGACTAATATTGACTCACGGTTCCAACTCCTAAACAAATATATGATCTCGGTATAAATTGATATATGAAAGTTTGACGAGGCACACAATAATAATAAAAAAAAAAAATTTAAAAAGAAAAAATATAAAAGAAAATGAAAGATTTTGATATTATCCATGATTTAATGCTTTTAATATTAAAACCTGCTTTTTCTATTTGTTCTTCTGGAATATATACCTCAAATGTAGATGTGTTTCATAGAGGGCCATATTCAGATGTCTTCTGAATTAAGTTTGGTTATATGAAGACATCTTGCATCTAATACATAATTGAAAATAATATGTTAGGGATAAAAAATCCTAATCTCAATTTCGAGAAAAATGACATGCAAAACGAAATCACGAACGTACACAAGGAAATATATAAATTTATAGTGGTTTACCTTCAATTTTAAAGTACATCCGCCCGTTGTGACTATGTCGGAGAAAAATTGTGTACAAGGGTTTTATCACATTTGTCTCTGTGCATTTAGTCGATACGCGGTGGAAAGATTAAGTGTACGGTATTGTATGCTCGACATGGTCCAATAAAAAATTAAAAAGAGTTGGGATTTCTCCTAGGAAGAAAGACAATTTCACACAATTTCCAACTAGTCATTTTCATGAAGCTAGGATTTTTCATTACAGCATTAAGTCACCAAAAAAGTTGACATTGATTTGGGGGGGAGGGTATAGGGTGGTGGGGTGGCCAAAGTTCACAAAACCAGGAAGCCCTTAATTACAGCTCACGAGCTTCACATGATAACTATGGCACTAACATAATATATTAGGTGCTACATTATTGATTGCTAAAACCAGATAGCCTTGGCATCTATCAGCTTTTGCTTCAGAGATCCATCAACATGAAGGGAGATGACATCTTTAGCCGAGCCGACATACCGACCACCAATAAACACTGCCGGAACAGTTGGGTTGCAGCCTAGTGCTCTTAAGGCACCCTCCATTTCTCTTCCCTTTGCATCTTGATCAAGCTCATGCACAGCAGGACTTGCACCTAGTTCATAAAACAGTGCCTTGATGCTGTGACACATGCAACACGAGCTTTTCGTGAAGATCACTGCAGCCCTCTTCGACGCCAAATCTCGTACTCTGTCCATTACAATTACAAGTTTCAGCTAAACTCGACCCACTAGAACAACTAAATGTTTCGTTGGCTTGCTTGTGGTGTTTTGAGGTTTCAGCATCCTTATTTATAGAGGTAGTTGACAATTAGGATTAAGTTGTTTATCCTGAAAAGGGAAATGAAGAAATATTCAAATGCAAAAACACGAAAAGAGAAAGTTCTTTCAAGATATTAGATTGGATAAGAGGAACTATCTTTGATGATTTGCTTGAAAATGACTCTTTGTGCTGAATTCAAGTTGACACATAGGTATACAACACTTTCGGCTCGTCTGTTAAAGTGTCAGTTGGAATATTTTATATTGTATTATCCAGTCGTGTCTAGTCACTCGACTTCCGTCGGACAAACAGTATTTTCCATTATAAGACAAGTTTATGTGCTTTTGAAACCTGATATGCTGCAGAAATATTGGCATTTGCAGGAGCCAAAGGGCAACGAGATTGGGATATATTCTTTAGTTTTGAGGGCAAATTCTGTCTCTAGAGGCCTACTTTTCGGAGAAAACTAATATTCTATAATGCAAGTGAACATGTGGCAATACCGGGTACCTAAAGTTTTCACAATAACGCACATTTAGTTGTGTTTTTGACAGATTTAAAGACAAGGAATGATATTCCCTATACTTTTTACAATGTCAACCCTCAAGATAATTACTACTGCATTCTCAAATCTTGATCATACTGTTACATTGATACTCCCATGCCTCTTGGTGGGGTCATGGTTTGGTTCGGGACCTGGGATATAGACTAGATAGTCGGTATAGAATCGACATAATTGCCTAACCAAAAAGTATTAAAAGTGATTTATCACTTTAGTGATGACAAAATATTCCGATAGCATGTTTCTTTCACCGGCTCTCAGCAATAGTTTCTTTTTCTCCAAGAACGAAAATAAAAGAATCACGTAGCCAATCCCAAATTTATTTTGTTATTGTTGAGTTAGGTGATGCGGGATTGTTGGCTGATATGTAAAAACTAAAAGGATAAGAGCTTATCCAATTCATTTTCACTTTAGGACCCTGACAAAAAACATGGCATAAAATTCTCAAGCAGATAGATTTAACAGTAACAAGAAATAAGCATAAGTGTAAATCATTTCTTCATATAAGTTACTTAAGTTTAAATTTTTTTGGAAGATTAATTCAGTGCACAGTGCCTGCAGCACAGAATCTTTTCTTTTGGATGATCATCATCACCAGAAAGGAATCCTTGATTTAAAGTTGGATTAATTGTCATTATGCTCGAGAAATACGTCATCCAATATGTATGATCAATCGACTTGTCCCATATCCAAATTCATAGGTTCTTCAGATTTAGATATCCAAATTCTTAGATTCTTCAGATTTAGATATCCAAATTCTTAGATTCTTCATATTTAGATGTATCTATGAACCAAAGGTATCGGAACCAGTGGAAGCAGGAAGCTGTTCAGGAAGCACTTGGCGCCAAAATTTAGTTTTAGTTAGTTAAAGTTTGTTAATTAGTTACATCTAACTATAATTCCTGCCTCTCTTTTTTTTTTTTCACTTCTTTGGTTTGATATTAAAATTGTATAAACATTTCATTTCCGGATTGAATAAGAGATTCTGCTCTCCAATATTCTCTCTTGTCAGCAATATGGTATCAAAGCATTTTTCTTAGCTCCGCCATTGAATGCTCGTAAACTCTGATTGATCATGGCAGATTTTTCCGTTCAAAATTAATCAAATCAAAATTCATCTCCATCAATGAGTCATTCCTCCATTGATGATGTTTCTAGTCCATATTATCTTCACCACTCGGATAGTCCAGGTTTTATTCTGGTTTCGTAACACCTGATTGGTGAAAATTACACATCATGGAGTCGTGCTATGACTATAGCACTTTTAGTAAAGAATAAGCTTGGTTTTATTGATGGATCTGTCATTCGACCTGAAGGTAATGCAATGCAGATCTTCTCAACTCTTGGATTCATAATAACAACATTGTTATTTCGTGGATTCTCAATTCCGTTTCAAAGGAAATTTTAGCTAGCATTATATACTCTTAATCTGCTCATGAAATTTGGCTTGATCTTAAAGAACGATTTCAACAGAGGAATGGTCCTCGAATTTTTCAATTAAGAAGGGAGTTAATGATTCATACACAAGGTCAATTGTCTATTAGTGCTTACTGTACTAAGCTGAAGACTATTTGGGAAGAGCTTAGTAATTATCGACATTCATGTTCATGTGGAAAGTGTAATTGTGGGGGAAATAAAAAATTGGCTGAACAATACCACATGGAATATGTTATGTTATTTTTAATGGGTTTAAATGAGTCATATGCTCAAGTTAGAGGACAACTATTGCTTATGGATCCAATTCCACCAATCAATAAAGTGTTTTCACTTATCTCTCAAAAAGAGCATCAAAGAACTGTAAATGGATTGCTGGAACTACTGATTCCTTGGCTTTTTATGCTAGAAATGATGTTAAAAGGACCAAGACAGGGCGGTCTTATAGTAAAAATCAGAAGAAAGAAAGGCATGTTTGTACCTATTGTGGTGGTGCAGGTCATGCTGTTGATAGTTGCTACAAACTCTATGGATTTCCACCAGAATACAAGTCAAAGCAGAAATCCAACTCAACTAATCAAATAGGATCCAGTTCAAGCAACCAAACAGATTATAATGTTCAGTCAAGTAATGCTATTGCTAATTTCTGATTCTATTCCAGATAAACCTATTGGCAATGTTGGGAGCTTTGTACAAACGTTGAATTCTGACCAATATCAGCATCTAATGAGTTTGTTGAGCACACATCTTACGAATGCAAATGTGGAAGATGAAGGTGCTAATTCTGGTCACGTATCAGGTGCATGTCTTTCCATTTCCATTTCCATTAACCAAATACTCAGTTCTTCTGCACATTGGGTACTAGATTCAGGGGCAACTAGCCATGTTTGTTTCAATCATGCATCTTTCCAAACATTGAAGGCCATGCACAATGTTTACATTACACTACATAATCATATCAGAATCCTAGTACAGTTGGCTGGAACTGTTAAACTAACTCCTGAATTAATTCTTGAAGATGTATTATTTGTACCTCAATTCAAGTTCAACCTATTATCCATCAGTTCTTTGACAATGAACTCAAATATAAGCATCAGATTTTTCACTGATCATTGTGATATTCAGGACATGTGCAACTTGAAGATGATTGGCAACGCTAAAAGAATTAGTGGTTTCTACATCATTGGTGCAGTATCTAGTGAGATGAAAAATGAATGTAATCTTTCTAAAGTTGTCTATAATCCTTTTTTTCTGTATTGAATAATGTGCCCTCACATGTTTGGCACAATCGACTTGGTCATTTGTCCTTTAAAAGGCTGGAAACTTTGAAAGATCTGCTACATTTAAGAATGATAGATGTATTGCACCTTGTTATATCTGTCCATTGGCTAAACAAAGAAGGTTGTCATTCGTATCAAACAACAATTTATCTGCCAATGCCTTTGATCTCATTCATTGTGATACTTGGGGCCCATACAGCTCTCCAACACGTGAAGGTCACAATTTTTTCCTCACATTAGTCGATGATTGTACGAGGTTTATTTGGGTTTATCTAATGAAGCATAAATTAGATGTTCATACCATTATTCCCAAGTTTTTCAGCCTCATCGAAACACAATTTCACAAAGTAATTAAGGTTTTCAGATCAGATAATGCTCCTGAATTACATTTCATAGAGTTTTTCAGTTTAAAAGGTGTACTCCATCAATTTTCTTGTGCAGAACAACCTGAGCAAAACTCAGTTGTTGAAAGATAACATCAACATTTGTTTAATGTAGCAAGGACACTTTTTCAGGTTCAAGTTCCTATATCATTTTGGGGTGATTGTGTCCTCACTAGTCACTGCAACATTTCTAATCAATCGAATCCCTTCCCCAATTTTGTAAAATAAAACACCATTAACTTAACTTTACAAATCTTCAGTGGACTACAGTTTTCTTAGGCCATGTTTGATTGCACTTCAATTTCATGGAAGATAGAAATTAAATTCCATTTTCCACATTTTTGCATGTTTGATTGCCCAAATTTTCCATAGAATTGATTTTTCATCTTTCATCAACATGCTCACATTTTCTTGATTTTTTAGAAAAAGCTTTTTCCACCGCTTTTCTATGCAACTTTTTTTAAAATTTTTTTTTTTGGCAATGTAAATAAATTCTATCCCCAATTATACCAAATTATATTCCTTTAATGGACAATTTTCATAGAATTTTTTTTTTTTTTTTAGAGCAATGGAGACGAATTCTATCCTCAATTGCAACAAATTATATCCCTTTAATGGACAATTTTCATGTAAAACAAAGTCAAACGAACACCAAAAGATCCAAAATTTTAATATTTTCCACGTGAAAAATTATATCAATCAAACACAATTAATTGACAATTCTCAGTAAAAACAAGTTCTAGACAATTTAATTCTCTGGAATTCATTTTCTTTCCACCCAAATTCCATTCTTGCAATCAAACGGATCCTTAGAGTATTCGGAAGCTTGTGCTTTGCATCTACTCTTACATCTCATCGCCTAGAGTTTCATCCTAAAGCAAAGGCCTGAGTGTTTATTGGTTATCATCCTAGCATTAAAGGTTACAGATTATATGTTACTATTTCCAAAACCATTTTTGTTTCTAGAGATGTGATCTTTCATGAACAAGTTTTTCCTTTTCATTTTGTTTCGAAAACTCCTGATTTTATTGATCAATTTCCCCATCTTGTTTTTCCCAATCCTGTCCCAGATACACATCCTTATGTTCCTGATGTCATTGATGTGTCCCCTAATGGTTCTACAGCCTCAGACCCTCCTGCCCCTTCACCTTTTCCAGATCCTCCTGCCACATCAATTATTCCCGCTAACCCAACTATCAGAAGATCTCTTAGACATAACATGTCTCCCTCATACTTACAAGATTTTCATTGTAATCTTTTATCTAACACTACCACTCTTGTTGATGTCTGCTCATATCCTTATCCCCCAAGTGACTACATTACTTATGATAAATTCTCTCCTTCTCATAATCATCTTCTACTCAATATTTCCTCAAACATTGAACCCCAAAATTATTACCAAGCTGTGAAACATACTAATTGGAAGGGTGCTATGGCTGCTGAGTTAGCTGCAATGGAACTAAATAAAACTTGGTCTATTACCAGTTTGCCTAAAGAGAAGCACTATATAGGCTGCAAGTGGGTGTACAAGGTTAAGTATAACTATGATGGCACCGTTGATCGATACAAAGCTCGATTAGTGGCTAAAGGGTATACTCAACAAGAAGGGCTTGACTTTTTGGAAACTTTTTCTCCAGTGGCAAAGTAGGTTACTGTGAAGCTTCTGTTAGCTGTTGTAGCCAAAAATAATTGGCACATTATTCAGTTGGACGTCAATAACACCTTTCTTCATGGCGACCTCTTGGAAGAAATCTATATGGACCTGCTATTGGGGTTATAAACCTTCCATCTCGTCTGGCAAACAGGGAGAGCGTCTGGTTTGCAAATTACACAAGTTCATTTATGGACTAAAGCAGGCCTCAAGACAATGGTTCTCAAAATTTTCTCATGCCCTCTTATTACATGGTTTTCATCAATCTAAGTCTGATTATTCGTTGTTCACTAAGGGTTCTAGAACAAGTTTTGTTGCTTTGCTTGTATATGTTGATGATATAGTCATCACTGATTCAGACTTACAGGTTATTAATGATTTGAAATCCACTCTTCACAGTCAATTTAAGCTAAAGGACCTAGGTAAGCTCAAATATTTTCTTGGTTTGGAAATTGCTAGATCTCATCGAGGTATTGTTTTGTCTCAAAAGCATTATGCTCTTCAATTACTTGAGGATACATGATTTCTTGCTTGCAAGCCTGCTGACTTGCCTATGGATCCTAAAGTTCATTTGAGCTCCTTTTAGGGGGAGTTGCTGGAAGATGGTTCTTTATATAGGAGATTGATTGGGAGGTACTATCTAACCATTTATAGACCAAATATTACATTTGCGGTGCATAAACTTAGTCAGTTCGTTTCTCGGCCTAGAAAGCCTCATCCAACAACTGTTCATCATTTGTTACGATACTTCAAAGATACTCCAGGTCAAGGTCTTTTGTTTTCTACTTATTCATCCTTGTAATTGCGTGCCTTCGCTGATGCAGACTGGGGGTCATGCTTAGACTCCAAAAAATCTGTCACTGGGTTTTATGTTTTTCTTGGGGATTCTATGGTGTCTTGGAAGGTTAAGAAACAGAGTACAGTATCCAGATCATCTGCTGAAGCTGAGTACCGTGTGTTGGCTTCCACTGCAAGTGAACTGATATGGATACATCAATTGCTTCTTGATCTTCATATAAGTTCCAAGGTTCCTGCTTTGATATTTTGTGACAACCAAGCAGCAATTCATATTGCTACCAATCCCATTTTCCATGAGAGGATCAAACACATAGAGATAGATTGCCATTTTATAAGGGATAAAATCAGTGATGGATTTATCAAGCTTTTACCGGTTCGAACCAACCATCAACTAGCTGATATCTTCACAAAACCGTTTCCTCCATCAATCTTGTTTTCTTTGTTGTCCAAGATGGCTGTCATTGATCTTCACCATTCATCTTGAGGAAGAGTATCAGAACCAGTGGAAGTAGAAAGCTGTTTAGGAAGCACTTGGCGCCAAAATTTAGTTTTAGTTAGTTAAAGTTTGTTAATTAGTTACAGCTATCATCTAACTGTAATTCCCGCCTTTTTTTTTCACTTCTTTGGTTTGATATTTATATTGTATAACATTTCATTTCCGGATTGAATAAGAGATTCTGCTCTCCAATATTCTCTCTTGTATGCAATAAAAGGGATTAGTAGAAAAGGATTCCCATGAACTCAGTTTCTGAGTTTAATTCATACCGCGCTTTGTAAAATTGCAAAATTTGTGCTCTTAGAACGTGTTTAGTCGTGCTTAAGTCAAACTCACTTCTTCTAGCTACTCTTCTCGAACATAATTTTCAAAATCACTTTTTATATTGATATAACTTACTTTTCTAGAAAGAAAATCTTATGAACTTAATGCTTTGAATCTTATCAACTCGCAATAGAATTAAATTATCATTTTTTTTTAGGATTTATTCACTTGTACGAATTCGATTTGGCTTTGTTTATATGCCAAAATAAATTCTCCGCATAATTATTTTTCATAATCTTTTAACAAATTAGTGCCAAAAATTATACATATTTTTTCCATACCTTCCTCAACAGGTGTAGAATCTTAATTATTCAACTTCTATTGCCAAAAGTTGACATTCGAAGCCTATATTAATATGCATCTGTCACGAAGAATCACATGATGATAAATGTTGACCCCAAAATCCGTCCGATCGAATGACCATCATAAGAATTTTTGTATGTGTTTTTACTGTTTCCCACATTTTAATACAGTAATTTTCCGACATAAAACAATCTTTCATTTTTTATTTTATTTTTTTGAATTTGAATCTTGGATGGAAGAAAAAGGCCTCCAACTGGATAAACTCCAAACAGCTTTCTCCACCTCAGCTGATGATTAAACATGGGACTAAGAAAGAAATTCTATTAGCATGTTCAACTAAGCTTTAAAAATAAGTCAATAAAGTAAGTAAAATTTAATTTTCAATTTCTTACTTATCACGATCTCTTTATCAACTTTGTGACAATCACTTTAGGTAGTTCCGAAAAAGTTTCGATCGAAGGAACTAATTCTTCAAACAAACCAAGAAAAATTCAATTACGAGTACTTCAAGCACCAAGGCAGAATCACCACCATAGTTTGCAGCATAAGAATTTAATCCCACGACCCCAGCACATAGCATTTCTACCCTCGACCTAGTGACTACACAAGTGATACTTTTGGCCATGTACATGGAAAGACTGATGAGATGGAAGATTTTATGGTGAGATTTGATCAGAGTGAATTCTCTCCCTCGATTAGTGAATTTAATTCAGATAAATACTCTTACAAGCATATCATGAGACAAATGAAATTCTGAACTGGGATTAAGTCATATGAGATATAATTTTTGCTTCCTTTTAGTCTTCTTGTATTCCATGTTTTTGAACGTTTATGTTCTGCTTGTTTCTCTCTACATGGAATTGAGGCCTAATCTCCTCCTAAGTTTATACTCTCTTATTTATGTTATTAATAAAATACACCACGATGTGTGGTTTAAAAGGAAAATGCCCCCCCCCCCCCCCCCCCCCCCCCCCCCCCCCCCCCCCCCCCCCC
>CAIGRT010048354.1:0-29486 GCA_903798405.1 Fraxinus platypoda | reverse complement strand
AAACAAAACACCCCCCCCCCCCCCCCCAACCGTACCCTACCCCCACGGCCACCCCATGGTCCCCACCCGATAATTCTCAAATTGCAATTTGCTTTCAATGTAAAGTTGAATATACACGTTCTCATCGACCATGCAAGTATATAAGAATCTAGGAAATATCTTCCTCCACTGAAGTGCTATCCGCCACCCTAGTAGTATATATATACCATGAGAGATCAAGATTCTCAGCGTTGTATTTATAGCTTCTCATTCATTTGCATATTTTTCGAACCAGCATTTTCATGTACTTAGGTTCTGCTAAAGGGATGGATGACGTGAAGAGGTTGACAGCGGACAAGCCGGTGGTGATATTCAGCAAAAGCACATGTTGCATGTGCCACGCCATCAAGACACTGATATGCAACTTTGGAGTAAACCTAACGGCCTATGAACTAGACAAAATCCCAAATGGGCAGCACTTGGAAAGGGCACTTGTGGGAGGGAGGCTGACTGTCCCGGTAGTATTTATTGGGCAAGAATTGGTTGGCGGTGCCGAAGAGGTCATCACTCTCCATGTCAAAGGGAAGCTTGTCCCATTGCTCATGAAGGCTGGAGCCATATGGATATAGAATTACACTTAGCTCAGGACCTAAAACACATTAAGATGACAATAATAGAATGTTTGGTAGCGACCATTGGATAGCACTCGACAATACTAAAATAGAAAAAAAGAATATAATTTTGTTTATTTTATCATCTAATACTACACAAACCAAAGATGCAGTTAACGGTAGCTTGGGTTCAACAGAGCTGATTAGAGACACTGTTTAAAGTAGTTATTGAGCATCTTTAGTGCATTAAGCTTAATGGCTACTTGTTCCTATAAACTTCTTTTTGTATCTTTAGACTCTGTTTCTCTCCCTAATTATAATGTGATATAACACAATACTTACCCACGTGCAAATATAAATCACCATTACTACAGGGAATACTTTCTTTAAGCTTGTTTGCACGGAAAAAGAAGACACGACAATAATGACACACATCAACACACCATCTCTCAAAGTAGCAATGCTAACCTTTTAGAAGTTTCCGTGCAACATATTCTACAAGAATGCTCTGGGAAGAGAGTCCTGTAATGCATGACAAGTACTGCATAAAATCAACACATACGCAGCAGTGACGTTCCTTTTTATGCAGACCAGACGGCTTTCCAGACCTCAACCCATAATTGACTTCCGCTCCGAAAAAGCCTTGGACAGAAAAGCAAAACGAAGAAGAGGTGGCTTTCCAAGTTTTTAGTAACCTAAACCCATCAGCACTTGTAGGGACCCAGAACTAAACCTACTGTCCAGTTTCATGTGTTCGCATTATCTTTTTTAAGTGTTGAATCCTTTCAATTAAGGTCCAAGAAAACTGCACGAAGACATTTTAATTATTTCAATACTAATGAAAATGGGCATTCTTCTAAAATATTGAAGGATGGGAGTACCTAAATGACATTTCAGATGAAGTAAAGGTCACTGATTGTGACGAACATATTAATATGCACATATATGATTCATTTATGGGCCATTTTCCTAAAAATGTATCCAGGAAACAGAGTCATAAAAGAGCAGATCTTATTTAACTTTTGCTGTTAATGAAAGAAAACTGCTTCCAGTGAAGCAGATAGTACATAAGTAAAGCATGTGTACAAAGTTTTCAAGAGCTTAAAGATTTACTTGATTTGATCTTGGATCAGAGCATTATTTGGGGAAATAAACTAACAAGTGTTTTGTCATTTGTCAATGAAATCTTTCATGAAAGGACTATTCTGCTCAATGTAGGCACTCCTCCGCCAATTCTCTACAGCTCTCCTAACAGTAGAATTTGCCCTATGTATCTCCTCGCCTGTAAACTTGTGTTCAATAATTCCCAAGGGTCCAGGTTGAAGAACCTTAACCACAGTTTCCATATCCTGCTCCAGCTGCCTGTGAAAAAGAAGTCCAAGATACAATGTGAGTTTTTATTGAAATCAAACATGTGCTCAACTATGACACAAGGAAAATAAATCTATCAACCAGCTAAGATTCTCAGTTGTTACTGAGGAAAAGAAAATATTTATAAATAAAGTTATGCCCTCTATAAGGGCTTAAATGTTAGATAAAGTGGTATCTGAATAACAAAATGTCAGAGTTGAAGTCTCAGCACTACCCTTCCGTGAAACACGTATTGAGTCTTCGATAAACAAAATCAATTCTACCACAGTTCACCAGGCATGTTAAAGATATAAATCTGAATAAATAAATTACTCCCCTCTCATAGCTTAAACTTTTAATGGGGTAGTTCAACATTCACACCTATTATGACGAGAAAATCTATGGGTTCAGATCAAAATGGCACAAAATTTTGTCCTCACTCCGTAAGGTTCAATCCTAGTACTCTTTGCCACCCAAATCTTTAAGTATTCTACCGTGAAGGAGGTTAATAAACTATAGTAATTTACAAAAAACATTGTCCATAAAGGCACCTGAGCCTTGCATATTTCATGACTACGTCTATTTGACATCCATGGTCAAGAATATAGACCGTCCAAGGGGGGAAATCATTTCAACTGGAATACAAAAATTCCATATATAGAATAATTTAAGATTTATAACCCCAGAAATAGAAATGCAATGCATAGCCTTTCCAATATATAAATCATCTACAGCACGTTTATGGCACTGAGGAGAATTGGCCTGGAGTACATATTACTAAAGAAGAAAATGAAGCTAAAATCTTTTACGTTGTACTGTGCATCAAACATGGTACTAAACCAAAATACGGTAAAGAGCGTACAGAATCTCCAATCACAAGTACTAAGTGGAAAAAGCCCTAGAAACAACCTAAACTATTTGAAGATTATTGATGTTAGTGTTTTGAATAATGATTGTACACGACAGAACTCACATCACCGAATCAAATATGCACCTTGATCCTTCTCTATATCCAAAATTTCAGATCATCTTCAGTCTTATCACTTGGGCCGAAAATGATTTATATACAGCAAACCACATTGTCAAATTGTCCCCATAATAAGGTATCACCGTTCTCTAAACAACGATTGAAGAAGCCAGCGGTATCACTTATCAGCATGCACACAGTGAAAACAGAGGCATACACCGAGGAAGGAAGAAATTGAAATAAGAGTACCTGAAAAATCTGGAAAATGGCAACGATTGGCCCAGCCTCGACAGAGATAGAGGCATATTCATCCAAGTAAGTATACATAAAATTCACCCAGTCTTTTTGCAAATAGAGATTAGGGTTTCAAGGATGATTTACTTTTCCCAATTGTCCTTCTGGGGTGACAACGCGGACTTGATTTAGACTATGTTTGGCTAGGCTTAAAAAGTCAACTTATAAGTAAATATATAATTTCACTTTTCCTACACAATAAAAAGAGTCAGTTTTGGAGGCACTGTTCCTAAGCCACATGGCCACTAAAGCCGAGCCGTATTCGAGTTAGCCGGCTAGCCAAGCCATGTTTCTATCTTTTTTTGTTCTTTTTTTTTTCCCTTCCCCTACTAGCTTTCTCTTCTCAGACACGCAACTCTCCCATTCTTCCCATCTGACACACGCAATATTTCCTCTCTTTCTTCAGCCTTTCCAAACTCTTTCTTCTTCCTACAAAATAATTTTCTTTCCTGTTCGAAATGGTGGGAAGCGGAAGAGAGGGCGAAAGGAAAAGGGGTCGGTCGCTGTATCAAAGCCTCCACCTCCGAAGCAAGACAAAAAGGAGGTCGATGAGGTGGGTGTTTTGCCAGTTGTCCGAGTAGGGCATCAAATGATCCCAAATGGCGAAGAGAGGACGGTGTCTCCGTTCGATTACTGGAGATAAACTGGTTTGATTACTCACAAAATATCTTCAAACTTCCCTTAGTTCTCACTCTTTCTCCATTTTCAAAACACCGTTCTTAGCGCACACACACACAAATGTTCAGATGAAGCTGAGAAGCCAAGAAGTCGAAATGCCACGAAGCTTTCCGTCTCAGCTCAGTTACTTTTTAACCACCTCAATTTCTTCCAATCCAAAGCATTCCAATTCCAGAGCGTTCGAACTTTCCTCTTGCAATCCGCTACTGAGTATGTTAAATTTTGCAGAAACTCACTGATTCTGATTCCGGTAAATGTTTCATCTTTTAAGTTTGGAATTTAATTTGGGTTCTAAATTAATTTGTTATTTCTTGTTTAGTTTTTAAGAATTTCTATAAGCTTTGGTGCCTCTTGTTTGATTTTGAGATTTTGATTCATTTTTACTGGATTTAATATTGGCCAAACAGTTTGTGAAATATCAATTTTTTTGGAAGTTCATTACCATTTCAAACTAGAATAAATAAATAGAACAAGAACAATGTAGTATTTTGTAGCTTCATTTGCTAATATTGCTATTACTACACCGGGCAGCTGCCACCACCACTATTGCTTCTAAATCAAGGGGGTGGGGAGGGACAAAAGAGGGAGGAATTGTGAACTATACATCTATTAAATCAGCATTCAAAATGCTTGTATTATGATGAAGCAGTGTATAATAGTGCATCCTGTATTTTTTCAGTTAACATATTAACTGGATAAAAAAAAAATACATTTTTACTAGCCAAGAAATATGCTATGCTTTGATTATCTCAAACCTGAAGGAGACTTACACTTGCAGGAATTTTTTAGTACAATTTGGATAGACCGGGAACAAAAAATGCTATTGGGAAGGAATATACATTTGAGACTGTAGATAAAGACCGTTCGGCCAAGGTTTTGATGATCTGCAGTTCAATTCCCAGAGTTCTCTGTGCTTGTGTTGATCTTAAGGTAAAAAAATCTTTGGTTTTAAAATGAATCATTTGTGCAAAGAGTAGACATCATGAAATAGAAAGTTATATGAACTTTTTAAAAACAAAATTTGTGAAAGACAGAAAGAAGAAATAGAAAAATCGTCAAACTGTTGTGAAATAGTATATTAATTGATATTTAGGTAATTTAAATGTACTGCATTATAAAATAATAATTATTTAAATTGATAAATTCTGAATTCTTGCTTTTTACATTTTACAAGCTATGTTTTTCATACTTCATCTTGGATAAAATTTTGAAATGTTTACATGTGAATTTTAATTATAAATTTGTAATATGAATAAGGTGCTTCTATAGTTGGAATTGGGAATTTTGAAGAGATTGGGCCTTTAGACACTTCTTTGAAGCCTACGAATTCCACATGGCCGAGAAAAGCTAATATTCTATTTCTGGTAAGCATTTCATTGTTTCTAACTCATTTACATTAGCATAGCTTATGTTTTCCTTTCAATTTCTTCGTCAATTAGTTCAATTTGATCATCTGGGCATTGAAATTCTTAATGAATTACTAGATTCTGATCAGCCTACGTTTAATATAGGTTCGTGATATAGGTCTTTGTTTTTGTGGTTTGGTAATTGGCACTTATGATTGTTCATAGTAGTAAAAATATTGCTTTGTTATCAAAGCAAGGATGGTGTTCAATGTATTGGATTAGATTATGATCAAATAATAAAAAGGATAAATTCACAAAAAAGTTATAGCACTCAAAAAAGTTATGAAACTTTGATTCGAAACACTGAGATGCTACTCCCTAAGACAGTCAAAGAGAAGATGAAGACCATATGTGGTTAAATGACTAGCCTAAATTATACAATGATGCCTCCGGGAACCTTAAAAGTTTTTTATTTTGGTTTGAGTGCTCTGTCTCAGCAAGTGAAGGTGAACATTGGATCATAGCTTATGAAATTTAAGCTGAACGTGACAAATACTCTCAGTTTGACATCTATGTAAGTGGAAAGAGTAATTGGTTACTGTCTGCTAATACCTATCCAATGGATTGCATCTCATTTCTGTTCTTACACTTTCTTAATTAAGCACTTAAAATGCTTGCTAATAACAATTTTTTCTTTTTCTTCTTTTTTTCATCCCTTACCTGCATTTAGTGTGAGTGAAATAGAAGCACTGTATGAATTGTTTAAGAAGATCAGCAGTGCAGTGATTGATGACGGACTCATCAACAAGGTAACAGACATTATATAATAGGTTGTTAACTTTTATCACATGAGACTATTTTTGCTTCTTGTGTTCATATATCCATACTAAAGATTACTCTTTTCTGAAGTTTTCTGCTTGAGACTTTCCACTTTGATTCGGTATTTCGGTTCTTCCAATTTGGCCTATTTCTGAGTTCCCATTTCAAGTAATTCGCCGTTCCCAACTTTTTTGAGGAAAAAAATAGTATTCATTTTAGTATATGTGAATTATTCTGGTGTTAGAGAGTTTTTAATTTTCAATTTATTTTTCTCCTATGCACGCAGTGATGTATGTTGGATCAATTGCACAAACCTGCTTGGATCAATATTCTTGGCCCTTTTTATGTAAAAATTCTTGATGTTTTTCTGTAAACCAGAACCTTTTTCTTGGTATTACTTTTCCATAGGGTGAAATCCGAATGCAACAAATTGGTTTGCAAGCACGTCATTTCTTATAATTTTCCACATTCAGCATTGTCATTTCTTATTTTTTAACATTCTTTTCTTTCTTCTTCCATTCAAGAAATGAAAGGTTTGTACACCATGTACCTATTTCAAGAAACTGATCATTAGCTAATGTTTTCTAGCATGTGTGTTCTATTCATTATGTTTGAATAAGATCACATGTTTTCTCTCATTTTAATCTTACTTGAATATTATCCTTACAAAAATGGAATCTTACGGGCTTAAAGATAGCAAACAAAACTTTAATTAACTTTCAATGTTTGACAAACAGAGGCTTAATGTTCCTAACCAGCTTACTGATGTACCTTTCTATTTCTCTTTCACAGGTCAAGGTGGTGAACAACCATCTCGTATGAAACCTCTTCGTCATGGTTCAAGAAATCTGAAGGTGCAATTAAGAAAGTAGCGAGTGGAAGATGGAGTTTCAACTCATTACCTTACAAACACAGATGAAGACAAAAATCTGGGTTGAATTTTTTTGAATAGATATCTTCCCCTGTTTGTAAACAGGTGATAATACTTTATCTTGATTCCTTTCAACTTTCGAACAACAAACATATATTATGAGTGTAATGGTTGTTGGGCTCATTTACCCGCTCTTAAACATTATGGTCTTCACATTGTTCGTATTGTGTCTGACCATTTATCAACAAATTTTAATGATGCATTTTCTGATTATTTTGATTGCAGTATGCTACTTTAATAAATTTTATCATCACAAGCAGCAATGATTCATTGAAAGACAGGAGGTAATTTTTGAAGAATTGACAGAGTACATATTTGGATTTTTCCACTGTAGCTTTCATAAAAATATGAGGGTGGTTTTACTTATACAAGTAAAAAAGAATTTTAAAATTTGCCTTTTATGATTATTGGGTATTCTGTTTTAAAATTGCTGGTTCTTTCAAGTTTGGGGTTGGGATGCTGCTGGATGATAGCTTCAATTTTATGGCAGCAATAAGTGTCCAAGTGCAGATCTCAATACATTTGGGATTTTGATATGTCATTGTTTCTTCGTAGGTAAAGCAAATGGTAGTGGCCACACTTGCTGAATCTGGCTTGAATCTTGTTGACGATGTAATCGAAAGTATTACTTTTTCTCTTTATTTTTCAGTAAGCGAGCATTTTTAGACTATGAAACTTGTTTGGTTGTTTCTTGAGTGTTCTCTTACCGCCAACCTCTATTACCCCTCCAAGCCTCCACAATTACTTCACATGTACTCAAATTTCAACCCCAATTACCCCATTTACTCCGGCTTATGAATCCTTTCACATTTAGGTCTCAAAAACTCTTATTCAGAACGATTCTCATTTTATTTTCGTCCATTTTCAGCTATACCACTCAACTTCCACAAGATGGTTTTGGTGTGCCTCCATTCATGGCAGTCATCATACCAGGATCCTTCTGCATCCATTGCCATTTTTTCTCCAATGAATTCAGATAACCTTTTGACATGACCATAGCAATATTTCTACAGTAGAATTCCATAAGTTGCTTGAGTAATCAAGGGTGTAAAATTATCTCCTTCCCCATATCTGCCAAAAGCTTGAAAGTAACTGAAATGGTTATAACAATCAGAACCACATCATGGGAAAAAAATAACGAATACTAGAAAACAAGGATTGTAAGGTCATAAAGAAGGCCACTAAGAAGATCGGAATTGATTGTCAAGAGAAGAAACTAGAAAGAATGAAGATGGCAATAATGCTACACAACTTTGATAACATGAGGAATTGTAGGAGAGAGATTGAATTTTATGATCTTTTGCCATAGAAGTTTCCAACTTTAATGTTACAATCGTTTAACTTCAAATTATTTTATATACCATCGAGATAAATAGTACCATTCAAATAAAAAACTTCAAGAAAGCATACAAAACTTTAATTGAGCAATATGTTGAATTAGTTACAAGTTAGTTGCAAGTGCTCGACTGCGGTTGCGAAATCACCCCAATCAGCATGTATAGCACTACAAAAACGACTAAACACTCGTGTAACCGCCAATGTATATTTGATTTTGTTTCAATATAATTACAAAACACTTGCGAAAGTTTGCCATAAGTAGTTGAAATCTTAGATCAAATGATTTTAGCTGTCTAAGCCATCCTCAGTTTTTTTTTTTTTTTAAAAAGATCACAATATTGAGTAGCCAACTACACCACTAGCACGTGCATCGCACGTGCGTCTGACTAGTTTTAAAATAAAAATTGGATATGAATCAATACAAAACACATCACATCACATCACTAGAAAATAAAGTAGCAAAAGAAGCTAAAAGTATTCATGTCACACGAAATAAAATGACGATTTAAACTTAGGGTTAAATCCATCAATGGTCACCCAACTTTATATTTAGTATCACCATGGTCATCCAATTTAATTTTGTTTTATCATAACTACCTGATTTTATATTTAGTGTCATCATGGTTACCTAATTTAATTTTATTTCACTATAGCCACCTAATTTTATTTGTCATTTCACCGTAACAACTCAATTTCGTTTCACCATTTTCATTAATTTTAAAAGGGGTAAAACGGTAATTTTATATTACACATATAAAATAAATTTAAAAAAAAAGATTACTTTAAAAACGTTTATTTTAAAATAAGTTTGATTTTATTTAAAAAACATTTTTTAAGTAAGTTTTTATTTTATTTTATTTTTTTAAGGAATGCTTTATCTAAAATAACTTTTTATTTTATTTTATTTTTCTAAGTAACATTTTTTAAATAATTTTTTATTTTAATTTATTTTTTATATATAATGCAAAATTATCGTTTTACCCCTTTTAATATTAATAAAAATAATGAAAAGAAGTTGAGTGACCATAGTGAAATGTTATATAAAATTGGGTTGCCATGGTGAAATGTTATATGAAATCGGATGGCCATGGTGAAATAAAATCAAATGGATGGTCATGTTGACACTAAGAGGGTGTTTTGTATGGATTAAAATTAGATTTTTAATAGATTATGATAGAAGTTTTTGGAATGTGTGGTTGAAAGATGTGGGACCCATGAAAGATGTGGTTAATATTGATTGTTTGATTTTGATTTAGTTAGATTAAAATCAAATTTTAATCAGGCTCAAACATGGTCTAAGTATAAAATTGGATGGACATGGTGAACAAAATCAAATTTGGTGGTTATGGTGACATCAAGTCTAAAGTTGGGTGGCTATTGGTGGATTTAAACTTAACTTCCTGAAGGGGAGCTACTTTGTCCTCATAGACGAGGATTTAGTACTATTAACCCCCCAAGAACCACTTTCTTAGCATCGCATTCCATCGTGTCAATCTGCAAGTTCAATTTCCGGACCATGCGAAGGCCTAAGCCCTACAAGCAAGGCTAATTCAGCATTTTCTAACTCGAAAGATCCATTCCATAGCATCACTCTGGGAGCCACTACCACCCTGGCATCATCGTGAACAACACCACCCACTCTGATGAGGCATTTGTCAACACGCACATGCAGCGGTGGTGGCAAGTTGGGAGCCAGTGGGTCCCAGGTCCCTACTGAAATCTGGGAAAAATAAATAAATGAATAATGTGAATTTTCTCATAATTAAATTAGGCCCCACTGATATTGTGGTAGATGGATCAGATAAAACTGAAACTAACAAGTTAATCAGATAGAAAAAAGGAACTTTCAAGCATGTTTTACATTAGAAACTGAGGACAAAAATTTCCCAGATATAATTTTAGAATACAACTATTATCTGCTTTCAAGATTCCATCAAATAAACAAGGAAAATATCACTTGACAAAACACAAAGAAAACTTAAGACACTGAAACAAAAAATCACTCAAAATATCAGTAGAAATCTATACAATCATTTTTATTGACATGTACAAACAAGATCAAGAAACTGAATGGCGTCTTCTCTTCTGGAAAAGAAACCGATTTTCTGAATTAGCTTTATCCCGCATTTGCTTTAAATCTTTAATCCGGAACAGCGAATTGAGCTTGCCCAGTTTTTTTGTAAATGATTTGAACAACTTGTTGGCAGGGTGTGACTTCACGAGCTCCTGTTTCATGGAGACATGGTCTTTTTCAAGATCCGTTAGCCTCATTCTCATTCGTGCAACTTCAAGCTTCAGTTCTCGGTTTTCTCTTCTTACTGAAGCATAATTATCTCTTGGTGAGATGCACCCGCTTCCTGCACCACTCCCCGAGCGCTGTGGGAATTGTCCATTCAAGCCAAAGAATAACTGATTGTTCCCTCCAACCCCGTTCATTGCATTACGCAATCTGATCTGTTCGAAGTATAGCACTTGGACTGCCATCTGCACCGGCAATCGTTCATTCTGAGCTGCATGGCTGCATGCTTCTTGAGACAGTTTCTGAGAGTCAATTGTTTTGCATAGCCTGTAACGTTCTGAGTCCTTTATGTTGGGATGAACCTGCCAGTGAGTCACAAAATGTTGATAAACACATTGGCATAGAGATGTAAAATGGTAAATAAAAGTGTAAAACAGGCCAAACCAGGCCTCCTGGGCAAAGGGCCACAGTATTCTTTAGCATGTTGTCTCATCTATAAAAAACGAGGCCATGCACCTCTCACATTGGGCCTTGGCGGGGCAGGACACCAGCCTCTATCAGTTTTCTTTTTCTGTATGTTTGGTAGTTTTTTCTTTTTAAAAAATACCAAGTCTCAGCCACAAACCTGTCGCCTCTTTTGGGCTCATGTTGGACGCTCTTTTTCATTTTGCAGAGAGCCAGCTCTATGCAAAATGAACATAGCCAGAAGTCATAATTTATTTTATTAAGGCTAGCCTGGGCAACGTCCCTAGGTAGCCTATCCAATACTTCGAAAATGTATAAAGAGATGCAGTGTGCCTAAAGCTTGAACCTGCTTATTGCTATTTATTGTTTGAGATTGAAAGAGTATCTCACCTTGAGAAAGATATCTACAGCTCGGTATAGTCCATCATAGACCATACGAGCGTGGTCCGGAAGCAATTCTGCTAGTGCTATGAACTTTGATGGAGTCAAGTTTGAATCCAATGCCACTTCTGCAAGATAATTGTCCAAGAGCTTCGACACCTTAATTATCGAGCTTTGCTTTGGAGATCCAGGGCTGTCAAAGTCATAAACCATCTCACTTTCATTCCTTGGGTGATTATCCTCTTCATCATCCTCATCAAGATTCAAGAAAATCGAGAAAATCCTCAGGACTGAATCTGTGTCATACAAAGGGCTGTGATTGTTTCCATTCATATTTGCAGGAATAAGAATGTCTTCAATAATTGCCTGGTCCAGTTGCAGGCCGATCCGCCTCTCCAAATCAGATCTACAAGATGTCGATGCTGATGCTGCTATTGCAGATTTCAACAAACTTGAAAGAAATGCCATAGGAACTGTGCTTTTTCTTGATTGGGTTGGTAGTAAACTAACTATAGTTTCAACAGTGACACGTTGTTTCTTCTGCAAATCAAGATCTGCAAAACTTCCTTTGACCAATTGAGGATCCCTTCCGACAAGGCCTTTAAGAAAGTTTTGAGCATAATTTATCAGAATTCGGCTGATCATTTCCTGTTTTAGGCCCTTTGATTTGACAGCGGTCAAAACTCGTTTGAAGAAATCGAGATTCAGCAATGCCAGCGACTTTCCCCACCAGTCTGAAGGTGTTTCTTCTTCAAAGCTTTGGGTAGGTTTTGAAGCGAAGTTATGCTCCAGCTTTGATAAACCCGATGTTAGCTGCTCCTTACACGCATTATTCGCGATAGCATTTATTATCCTGTTAACCAGGTTAATGTCTTCGGATATTGGTAAAAGATTTTCACAGTGGTGCAATACAGATACTGAGTTTGATATGTTTGGAAGTACAATATCCTTCAAATGTACTTCAGTTCTACCTTCCAGGTTCTTCTCGGAAAATTCTTCGGTCATTTCCAGAAAATGCGCTGCACATCGCAGCATAGCAACATTTGATATTGTAATCTCGATGTTCACTCCATAACAGAATTTTGCAGCCAACTCGAATGCCTGTGATCCACCAGGAACACCAGGAAGATTCAGCCTAGAAATCTTGGAATCTTTTGCTTCCAACATTAACTTTCTTATTCTTCCACTTCGAGAAACTAGGGGGAACTGCAAAAGAAACACAAAAATCATATTATAATCTTAAGATGAGGTTTCTTTTCATCATGAAACTTTCCTGGTCGGCAAAGTCTGCAAGCTGTTCTAAATTAACTAGTAAAAATGTGCATCGCGAGTACCAATTCTTATCCATTTCTTTACAGGAAGTCAATTTGATATGCATAACCTTGCCGTTTCAATAGTAACCTTTGGTGTCCATGGTTTAACTTTAAGAAACAACGACGTATTTCAGAAAGTGTTAAGAATTTCTCAGCGACTTAGCCCGATATAGAAAGGTTTATCTGGTATTCAATTTGACTGGAACCACCATATAACATACCTATTTAAAAAGTCAGTTCAACTCCTTGGGTCAGAACAAGTTTTTTATTAGATTAGTTTGCCATCTAAAGAATTCAAGGTGCAAGACGACATATAATTTGTAAGTCACATTGTTCTTACTTTGTGAAGTGCAAAACTTGCTGTTCCAACTTCAATGGTTAGATCACTGGAAACATCAGATATAGGCCTGTAAAACAATTGAATATAAGACTGAAAAAATTAAAATTTTCAAAGCGAAGACAAGAAAGATGACATAAATTGCTAATTTGATTCAATATCCAAGAGAAAAAAATAAAAATAAAAATCATCAGCTTCTTCTTACGCATATTTTTCCATGTTCGATTTAGTGTAGTCGAGAATATATGTTTCACAGATACACTGATTCTAGCACAGTGAAGCCTCCAAACCTGTGGACTACGTTATTCATCTTGGTCTTAGCTATATAACATGGAGGCCCCAGTGGAAAACTGAGGACTTAGTGATAGCAGACTGACTGTGACAGCTCAATCCTTTCAGTTTATGATATATTTCATCAAAGCCACTTGTATGTGCACAAATAATTTATCTTATTAGACATTTTATTCCCTCAACTTCATTGAAAGACCAGTGATGTTGTTCATTGAAAGATTCAGTTTTTACAGATGTATCGCAACTTTTCTAGTAGTGGACAAACAAAAGATGGTGGAATTTTGTTGATTGAATACAAGTTAGCTGGAATTTATAACATGGGATCTTCTCAATTTACATAAATGGTGTTTCGTTTTATTTATTGATAGGCCAGAAACCAGAATGTCGGTAGTTACTAAAACAGCTATGGTACGATGGTTCTGTACATGAACAGTACACAATAATTAATGAACAGTATTCTAATTGATGTTCAGTTGTTCATGACATTATGGCACTTCTTGGGAGAAATACATTAAAACCTCGGCTTTGTGTAGTCATAATCTGATTGCAAATTTTGTTAACTTCTATGTTTGATCTGTCATATTCAATGCTTGTTTAGCCACAAAAGTTCGTACTATAGATTGCATTTGTTTTCTTCCATTAAAATTTGAAGGATATGAGATATGAGACGATAATTATTGACAGGATCTAGGATATAATTCACTCCAAATCCTACTAGAAAATGCTTGATTCAGAAATTTTAATGAAAGCCCATTAAACTTTAGTAAAAGTGGGATTCTTTTTGCTAAGATAAAACTAGCATCTCACCGTTTCTTCTTTAAAAACTATATGAATTAATCTGTTCTCCACAGCAAATTCAAGTGATTAGTGGGATAAATAAGCGCATAAGGCCAGATTTCTAGAGTTCAGAATTCAAAACCAGAAAAATGTGAAATACAACAAAAAAACCCCAAAACAGGACTAGATTAATAATGGGTTTTTCATGCAAAATGCAGAATCATCAGAGCCCATTATTTAGTACACAAATCAAGCAATGAGATGAACTCTATCTACAAATGTGGAAGATTGAGGGCATAATTTACCATTCTGTAACATGTTTTGCACTGGAACTGGGACGAAACGCCCTTTTCCCTGAAATGCTTGGTTTCAATTCAGCAACCGTAGCAACACCCATTTCCTCAGTAAAGCCCAAAAATTTTCAGCCTGTGAAAATTTCCAAATTCCCAGAAAAAGATCCCTTTTTCCCACTAAACAGACTGAATTTATCCTTTAAGCCACACGTAGCACCTGACTTTTTTGTAATGGCATGGCTTTTACAGACTCAGTGAGAGTGTGTGTTTTTTTGAGGGGGGGAAAAGGGAAGACTGTGTAGCCTGGAGTAAGGAGAAAGTCACTTGTGAACTCATGCAGGATAAAGAGCAATTGAATGCCTTCAATATAAAAAAATTAAATAATTTAGCTATTGGTTTAGCCAAAAAGTTATAAAAACTTAAGTTAAAGTCATCAGTTAATTTTTCTAATTTTAAACACATATTTTTTAGGATTCATAATTTTTATCAACTTTTCAATTATATATTTTATTAATTTTTATCAAAATCTACTAAAAATTTGAATTTTAGAAAAATCAATCGAGGACTAATTTTTAAACCACATGGTTTAATATAAGTCTCGGTCCTATTGAAAAAATAATTAATAATTAATCCGTTCACACTTTTATCAAGACTCAACTCTTTCAGGGCTCGTTCGGCAAGATCTTTTCTTTTTGCAGATGAGCTTCCTAAAGCCACCTTAGAGTTCATTGGGTAGGATTTTTTACTTTTTGATATAAGAGTTTTCTAAATAAGTTTATGGACAACTTCCTCTAAAAGTTATTATAATCGAACAAAGTGCTTTCAGAAAATTGTCCAAGAAAAGTTTTTTTTAGTCTCAGAAACAACTTTTTAAAATCCTTTCAAACTGGCACTTGGGCCAATTTCATCTAAAAGCACTTTTAGATAGAAAAATCATTTTCAGAAAATTATTCAAATAGATCCAAAATTAACTTTTTAGAAGTCATATCAAATAAACCCTTGCTACTGTATGAATCATCACATTAACCATTGCATTCAACCAAGATCCAAATCTTCAATCTTCTGCACACGTCTAGAGATTAATGTAGTGTATTCGCATAACATTTGACTTACACATAACTTATTGTAGACACGTTTTAAGTAAAGAGTAAAACAGTTTAACTTTTTGGATGAGATGGTCGATATTTTCCATAAATTGGGCTAAATTGAAGTCAAGAAAACGTTGCATAGGTGTCAACTTTTCGGTGAAAGGTGAGAGGGGATGTGACTTTTTGGTTCTTTTGCTATGTTTTTTGTTGTTTAAAGAAGGGAGGATTCCTCAAGAGTGCAGTGCTTTAAGGGTATGTAATGATGGCGGGTGAAAGCTGATTGAGTTTTAAAATTTCATAAATTATGTGTAAAGCTAATTAAAGTGGAAGCAATATGAGTTGGATTACAATCACTAATTACATTATATTTAGGTTACATGTCGGGGTTGTGATTGTGATAATTTAATATGATATCACAGTAGATACAATGTTTGTGCTTAAATTTCACTACTATTTATTTATGAAAATTGTACCATAATAATTCTTTAATAAACAATAGTTTTGACTCAAGAGTCTAGAGCAAAGAGGGTCGTTCACGTAAGTCCTTGTTTGCCTCTGGTTTGACTGCTTTTTATTCACATATTCGTGAGACTCAAAAGTACTACTTACTTATTCATCACTCATTTCTATTTACTTATGATGCAGGAAGGTGGACTTCAAAGTTAACAAGGGCATTTCAGTCTTTTCTGCTATTTCTTGTTTTGGGTTAGGCACGTATATGTATACCATTGCTTACTTGGGAAAGCAGATTTTCACACTCTTTTGCTCTTGTACTGAACAAATTGGATCGTTGATCTGCTCCTCTAGCTAACTTTTTATTAAATTTTTGCTTGCTTCGTCAACTTATAACTAAATAGAATATAAACAACTCCAAAACCTGCTTTTAGTTTGTTAGAGAATTTATAAATGTGTCTTTCCTAGCGGTGACATTCATGTCCCCAATATATTAACGATATTGTGAACATAGTGTCTCAACTCGATGAAAAAGTCTAAAATAGACAATAAAAAGTCACACGATAGATGCAGGATAAAAGATTGATGCGTATAATTGCTCAAAATTATCTCCCTTCACTTTGAAAACTTCTTGTTTGAAAGTAACAGGTCATAAGAAAGTAATATTCAAAGTTTAGGAAGATTACTTTTATATAATTACACCCATCAGACATTTGTCATTGTTTGCTGTCTGATTGAGATATTGTGCGCACGACATTAAAAGGTTGGGGATATAGTGTCGCACAAACCAAAAATTGGGGGCGTTGATGTCATATATGGGAAAGGTTGGGGACCCTGGAGGAATTTACTCGTAGCGCACTCTATCTAACCGGGGATTTTCTCCCCAACTACGAATCCTATGCTACTCCCCATAAATTGAAAATTCAATATTTCATTCACATTTTATACATCAAGAATGTTTTCTATAACTCTTTGACCCTCGAATTTGGAGCATCCTACTACCAAGTCGAATACTATGTAAAATGGGTGGAGTAATTGAAAACATAGCTGGAAAGACTATTTCAATGGCAACATCCAAAATGCCTATATGAACTAAATTCATTATTTTGAGATGAAATTGTAGAGCCAACAAAAATGAATCTTAAGGATAAAAGTTTCTTTGTTTGAACAAAAAATATTCCTATATTTTTCATTGAGGGAGAAGGGATGTCATAATTGGAATTTTGCATAAGACGGCCTTTCGATTTTTCAACTTTTTTGGTTGAAAAATGAATAAGAATGAAGTAAAAGCACGAACGGAACTAGAGATGGCAACGGGGCAGGTTCCGAGCGGGGCGGGGCGCGGGCCGGCCCCGTTTCCTGCCCCCCCTTTTTTTTTCTTAATTTTCATTTAAAATACAAATTCAAAATTTTAAAATCCAAAACAAATAATGCTCAAACTAACTACATCAATATTCAAAGTAAGCACTTGAAACAAAAAATATCAAAAACAAACAATGACCAAAACAATTTTTTTTTTTTTTATTCTTCACGGAACTATAGTCAGAAGCTAGTAGTTAACCTATCCTTGTAGAAAGTGCCATCGTGGAAACCTTGTTTCTACACCACAGCCACAATTGTGATCGATAGCGATCACGGACAGTCCCACACAATCTCCAAGGCGATTTTTTGTTTAAAAAAATAAAAATGATCTTCCATTTTTCTACCACTTATCCTATTTTGACACCAAGAAATGATGTTTTTCTAGAAATACAAAATGAATTGTCAGAAATTCGCTTGGGATAAGAGTTTTTCATTAACAAAAAAATTCTTTCATATCGAAATTCGACATCAATAAAGCTATTTGTACAAAGATGAGTTACAAAAATTGGATTACAAAGTGTGTTAGCAAAATCCAGACTGTTGATTTCAAATGATTTAAAAATCTGTTTTTAAAATAATTGATGTAGATGTTATTTTGTCAACCAATTTTGTACATGTAGCATAACTCATTCGACATTGTTGAAGACCCCAATATAATAGGGGTACATCGTAACTACCTTACATGAGTTGAATTCGTCCTATTACTTCGGAAAATAAAATATTTGACAAAAGCATACCATTTCCATATTCACAATATAGCCTCTCCGATATATTTCCTACACCGTCATCTGAGAATCAAAGCTTTGAGTCAGCTTTCTCATCATTTGTCAGCTCTTCTTAGAGCTTGGTTACCTAACTCTGACTTTATCGAGAAAGATTACATTTTTTAGGCTAAGAAATTGATAGTGAAATCTCGAGGACCCTCTACCTCAACAACGATCAATTGCTTCCACAAACCCACCTTAGCCACCAACGACAAGACCTGATTGTTGGCGATAACTAACATTTCTTTTTTGGATTGACCTCCTCATATTTTCTTTAATCCGCATGGGGTTAAGTTCTGATAACTTGATTTATAATAATGAAAGCCAGTTCTTCATTTGATCAATGTGCTTATCAGAGTAAGCACAATAGTGAAGATAGCTGAAAAAGTCTCCTCAGTCGAAAATGGCTTCCAGCAACAAGGAGAAGTTTACTATACAATATTAAAATAATATTCCCTAAAAATAAGAGAAGAAAAATGAAATTCTAATTTTTTTTTTCTACACTGTTGTTTGGTATTATATACAGAGTAATGCCTCAAAGTAAGATGATGTAAACCATGACGACAAGGATACTTTCGATAGACATCTCTCGACAATACTCGAAACATTAAAAAGAAATTAAAATTTTATTCGTTTTACAAATAAGATTGAAACAAAATGCCTTCAATGTCTTTTTTTACCAATGGGCCATTCATATGTGCACGCCTCATTTGTAATGAAGAATTCATCATTATTCTTCACTCTAAAAAAAAAAAAGTCATAAAGATGGATGAATGCATGTCATCTAATCATTCCAATCTTGAACTAAGCGGGTGTCTATACATACATAGACAAAACAAATAACTTTCTAGATATTTCAAGTAAAAATGCGCCCAATTTTGATTTTACTGTAGTCGATTCTCCTCTTTTGTGATTTGACGTTTTACGTGTCTTTTCTTTCGTCTAATCACATTTGTTTAAAAGTCGTCAGATAAATATATGTATCACAAGCACCAAGTTCATAAGAGAGCAACAAAAATTAAGCACCTTTCAATGCCTCGACATGAGTCGTGGAAGGTGTTGATCGTTTTATTTCAGAAGGAATAGTTTCTCGAATAACTTGAAGTCGGCCCTCTTTTTGCATTATTACGTATTACAAATTATTTTTGTACAATACTAGTATGGAAAATATGTAAGAAAAGATTATAAGCAAACCTAATATAGACAACTTTCTAATTTTTTTGATTTAATAGATAGTAGATATGAATCAACTGAAAAAAATAAAAAATAATGATTGAAATAATCTATAATTTTCTGTAAAATAGTGAAAAAAAAAATATTATATACCAAAAATTATGAAAATTGGACCATTTTATAGTTTATTAAAATTAAATTAGACTGAAATTTATTGTTACCATGGTGATATGTTTCTCACATGTAAAAGTGCCTTTTTTGGGATAAATGTTGAAGTAATTATGGTTTAAGCCACTTTAAAACGGCGAGGTAGTAATGATGTCTCCATTAATTTTAATCACTGTTTAATGACTGGAAAGTAATTGGCAGAATTCATTTTACAGGCAAATTTGGTTGGAATTTGCAGTGGGAGGGACCATTTGATTTTCATACAAAATGTTATGTTTTAAGGTTGTAAGGACCACATTGCAGGCTTTTTCTCAACAGGGACACAGACCTTAATAAATATATGCCAAATTAACTAAAAGAATAGGGATATAATAGCATATGCAATGATAGAATCCCTATATATATATATATGGGTGGCAAAGTGCAGAGCTGGCTCGGTCCTTAGACACACGAGCTCGGTTCACTCGACACTACCCGGCTCGTGTATGCAAACTAAGTTTGGTTCAGTCCTTTGACTTGTGGGCATCATAGGTCGAGCTGAATCGTCCACTAACTCATGACTTGGCTCGTGAGAAAAGATGTTCAACTCGACTCATGGCTCATCTCGAAACGAGCTCAAAACGTTCATGGACAAAACAAAAGAAGAGCGAGCCAATGAGCTGCTCAACCCGTTTGTCACCACCATATACCCAATTTAATTAAATTGCAATCCTCACATGTTTGATTTTATGAAACGTTGATTTTATGTTCTTCAAACTTTACTGGATCTTCATTTTTGTAAATTGTATCAAAGGGATTGTGTTTTCTCTTAAAACTACTTTATTGTGTAAGCCGTTCATGAACTCACGAAATAAAGATCTTAAATATAAGAGAATAATATTGCATTAGTTGTTTTAGGTTTCCACATAGAAGTCCTTGAGGTGTTGGTTTTATATTTGAGATGGGCTAAGTCTTTCTTCTCCGAATCTATCATGAGTCGTAATACAGAAATCGAGAGAAAAATTAATGGATTAAAAATCTTGATGACCATTGCACTTTCAATATTGTTTCGCACTAGCCACTGAACTTTTAAATTTTCTCGAATAATCATTGTACTTTTAACGTTGTTTTCCATCCGTCACAATGTCACCTTCCATTCGAGAATTAATAATTTCTATAATGTAACAAATGAAATAGTTAATTTTCCAAATGATTTGAAGTAAGAACAGTGAAATACAATGAACATGTGATTTTTCCCAAAATTGTTGGGACATGGTTCTTGAGAACCAACATATGTGGACATAACAAGATTATTTCTTAATAGTGGATTTTGTTTTCCTTTATATTGGTAGAAGTGAGGGGGTGTTGGAACATGGAATTTATAGCTAATTATTTTCAAAGTGAGAAAAAATTCACAAACTGCCAAAAGGGAGCAAATTAGAATCCAAGAATTGAAGATTGTGGTCACAATGATGAAGTACACAAAACATCTTACCCCACTCACACTTGATAATATTCAATTTGGTAGGTGACATTGCTTCATAGTTGAAGTTATATCAAAGTAAAAATGGAAAAAAAATAAAGGTCAATAAAAAGTCACATTCTTTCCCATTCCCCTTCGAGATCCTAGTATTGGGTAAGAACGAGTAAAGTCCCAAAATGCTTAGATATGAGATAGATGATGTGCTTATAAGGGAATGAAAATATCCCACCTAATTTGTTAACTTGGAATGTTATCTCAATTCCCTTCAAGTGGTATTAGATTTAGGTCACAAACTTAGTTACGTAAATACACAATATAATTCTTGATCGTAGTCGAATGAAGTCCTTCATTAATTAAATATTTAGGATAAATGATGTATTTAAAAAATGACTTTCACATTCATTATTTTTTTACAAACAATGGACATGATGAGCCGACGGGCAGATCTAGTTCGAGGACAAATGGAAAAATATATAACTATAAAAGGTTTTAAAATAAAATTTCAAAAAAAAAAATAAAATTGTGAAATAATTTTAAAAATCACGTGATCACATTTTGTGATCTCTAATAAAATTTTGTAGGTCACAATTACATATTTAATTGTAAGTCATATATTTTTATAGATCAAAATTTATTTATTTGTCACAGATTATTTATTTAATGAGTCATAATCATTCTTTATTTTACCCCAACTAATCGACAACCACAATCACCACATTCACCTCAAATCCATCATCACCTCCAACAACCCACCACCAGCACCACCACCTCATTTTTTATTTTTGATAAAAAATATATTGATACTTTATATTTAAAATTCAAAGTAAAAATGTAAGGATTGGGATAATTTTCCCAGGATAAAATATAGGGAAAATTTCATAACTAAGAGATTAAGTTTCACCCATTTTAAATTTAAGAGATAAGGTTTAAAATTTCAAATTTCAGATTTTTTTAAGGTTTAAAATTTCAAATCTCATATATTTTTTTAAAATTTTATTTATAAATTAATTAATTAAACATATATTTTATTAAATAAATATATTAAAGTCATTATTCCATATAATTTGGTCACAAATTCTATATAATTGGTCACATATTATTAATTTGTCACAAATTATTTTACGGTCACAATATAAAAATTTAATAAGTCACAATTTGTTCATCGACCACAAATAAAAAATTGAAACGTCACAAATTATTTTACGATCACAATTCAAAAAATTTATATGTCACAATTTGTTCATCGGTCACAAATCAGAAATTTTATAAGTCACAAATTATTTTACGGTCATAAATAAGAAATCTTATAGGTCACAAATTATTTTGCGGTCACAATTCAAAAATTTTATAAGTCATAATTTGTTCATCGATCACAAATAAAAAAATTTATACGTCACAACTTATTCATCGATCACAAATCACAAATATTATAAGTCACAACTTAATAGACAATCACAAATTGTCAAATTATTGATCACAAATTAACAATTTTTTAGGTCACATATTATTTTTTTGTCACAATTTTTTTTTTCATTGGTCACATATTGTTTATTGATCACTGATTAATCAATTTAATGGTCACAAACAAACGACCAAATAATCCGTGACCACTACTAACCACCAACTTGTGACCACCACCTCACCACTCCCTCTAGTAGTACCACTACCACCATCGCCGCCAAAACCACCATCACCACCACCTCCTGACAGCAACACCACCTCAAACAAATCAACACACCATCTCATCTCACTGACATGCTTCGCTTCCCGCAGATCTCACATACCACCACCACCACATGGACCACCACGCCCACCACAGATCTGCTTCGCTTCTCGCAGATCTCACAGACCACCACCACCACCACACGAACTTTCTCGACGCTGCCAAATCACACCTCCAATCAGCCTCCAATCTCACAACAGATCCACCACCACATTCAAAATGTACCATCACCGTACACCGCACCACCCACAACACACCACCACCACCACAGTACACTATCACCCCCTGCACCACCAACACCTCAAAAATCGCAGCAAAACATGAGAATGAGAGGCATGAGAGAAGAGGAGAGGGAGAGTAGCGGCAACGCCACCGCGCGAAGGACGGTGTCGACGTGGTAGTTCGGTTGCACCGATCTGTGCAGCTGCCGTCTAAGTAATCACTGGAGCCGGAGCAGTCTTTTACTTGTTGACGAGCCGTCGGAGGGAGAGGATATAGAGAGACAAGAGAGTCGAGACTGAGGAGAGAGGGATTGAGAAATGGAGAGATTGTATAATTAGGGTTTGTATAAAAATGAAATATGTGATTTTTGAAAAGTAAAACTTGATATCTGAAATTTGAAAATGAATCTTGAAAACACTGGGTTTGAGTAATTTCCTCTAAAATATATTGAATTAATGTTTAATTCAAGAATCGGGCCGATGGGCCGCTAGTCCCCATTTCCTGTAAATTTGGGCTTTGGCCACTGCTCTACTCGCTTTTCCATTTCTTCTAAAGGGCACCATTTACAGTGGCATTTTATGTAACCATGCGATTTCTGTTTCATCCAATTTATTCACTCAGCTGCTAGCAATTGAATGGATAAGCATTAAGCAATGAATAGTTTAATGGCGAGCTTAGCCGCCGGATTCTCCTCCTCCACCACATGTTCCATGCAATTCCCAATGCCTCGCCGTTCTGTACGAAGCCCGCTTTTCATTCAACCTCCGCCGAGCTTCGGACCGCCTCCAAAATTCGTTTGCATGGCGGTCCGTTTCTATTTCTAAGTTTTGATTAACCTAATAGAGTAGAAGTATTTTTTACATAAATATAAAGGAATGAAACGTAAGGAAATTTTTTATTCAGTGCTTATCATTGTTGTTATTAGAGTAATGGTCGTTAACTTGTTTTTTGGTGAAAACTATAGGAGCCTTATCTAATCACCAAATTGGAGTCGGCTGAGAAAACTTGGAAAGAATTATCGGTATGCTTTTTCTTTAGGCTTGCTACTTGTAATTTACATTTGATGTTTGTTCTCGTCCCTTGGCGCCTTTTATGTGATGTGAATTGTGGTGTAAATTTGTAGTGCTGTTAATAAATGCTTTGCTGACTAACACAGTCCAAAATTACGGATTTTTACCTTATATTTGAGTACCTTACAGTATTTGATTTGATATTCCCTGTTGCGGTTTTAGGCTGTTGAAATGCTTTGTGGGTATTCTGTAATAGAGAACTTAGAATACAATAGTTCTGAATGCAATGGACTAGTTTTGAGTTTCGAATTGGGTACTGTAATGAGTTAGTGTTAAGCAGTAAGTACACATTTATTAATCATTAAGAACTCCAAAGTGCTATACCGCTTGATAGAGATCATTGGATGCTGCATGCCTTCACCTTCTCTTAATTGTTTTGTGACGAAACAATATTTCTTCATTGTTGTCTATGTGAGTGTGGTCACGGGACAGAGAAGAAATTGTGTGTCTATCAGTAAACATTAGATACGAGTAATAGGTAGTGAACAATAAATATTACTATCACCAGACATTTTTCTCCATGTATTATCGTCCATTTGTTTTCTGTGGCTTCAAATGAAGAAGAATGTGATAAATAAGGTATAGCACTTTAGAAAAGAGACCAAAAAATTTATTATGTTAAAGTTAGGAAAGAAATTAAGACAGCGTGACATAGTACATTAGAAAATGTATTGATTATCAAGTATGACCTAATGATCGATTCAAGATACCTCACTACAATATACTTATCAAGGGCCAAACAATCCGACTTGGAATTAATTGTGGAAAGACAAACGTATATGTGATTTTATATCTTTCTCTCTGAATGAAGGAATGCCTTTCCAAACTATATGGGAAAGCTGCATTCCTTCAAAATCTTATAGTATAACATACACATGATGCAACTTGTAAGTAACTCTTACATTTGCAAGAAACATCTTGAAACCTATGGAAAAGATGTATGCATTGGAAAGTGAATCACAGAATTAGAATATCACATTCTTCTTCGCTGGCGTCAGACTAAAGTATAAGTATTTCTTCACCATCCATGCTTGTTGAGGAAATTAAGTGCAAGACTTTGAAACTCTTGAGTTACTTCGTTTTATAATTACAAAACCAATTGTAGGTTAAACTAGCTGATCCAGATGTAGTCTCAAATCCAAGTGAATATCAAAAGTTGGCACAGTCGATGGCGGAGCTTGATCAGGTACTGTTCCTTCAATCTCCGGTTTAAGTATAATAGCATATTGTTTTCACTTGATACCCGTGTTATCTATTTTATCTAACACTTAAAAAATGTTGAAATCATTGAACTAGTAGGTTGTGTTGACATATAGGAGATTCAAAGATTGTGAGCAGCAATTAGAAGAAACAAAAGTAACACTTTGGTATTCTAACCCTCCATGATATTTCCAAGAATTGGAAAATTCGTGATGATCACTGTCTCTCTCTTTCAAATTTTATTCTTGCAATTGTATTGAGTGAGTTATTTTATTTTTATGCCAGCTTTGGCAAAAGAGGTGGGTAATGATGAAGACATGGCTGAGATGATAGCTTCTGAAGTTGAAACCTTAACCAGTCAAATTAAAGAGCTGGAAGAGAGACTCAAGGTTTTCAATTGCCCACCAAAATAATTAACCCTATTAATGAAATTCTCGTGTGATTTAATTGATACAATTTTCAGTTTTCTGAATCTCTACTCTTTTTTTCCTATAAAATATAGGTCTTGCTACTTCCAACTGATCCTCTCAATGAAAGAAATATAATGCTTGAAGGTATGCTATAACTCCTTCATTTGAAATGGGAAGTTATTTTACTTTAGGTTCACATACCAGATATTATAAGGGAAACATCATACTAGTCATGTTAAGAATCTGCAAAATTTAATCATGGCTTGACTTGTTCACAATGATAATTACATATAGAGATTTAAGTACAATATTGGTTCCTAAAACCATAGTGCTGTATCTGAAGGCTCTTTCAGTGGAAACATAGCAATCACATACCAAAGGGTAGAAAGTTATTTACTTACTGAAAAAAAGAGTACATTATCATGTCTTTTCTGGTAGCAATTACTTTATATTAAGATTAATTCTGAATTTAGTATCACTAATTTTCTTTATTTCTTTAGTATTACCAATTGATGAACTGTGATCTTGCAGTTTGAATTATAGCTTGGTACTCATCTAAACCTAGTCTGTATTTAAACCTTAAGGGGAAACTTAAATGAACACATATTTGTGATAACTCATAACAGTATGATTTATAAAATATAAACCTGAGCATTGCATTCACTCAGACATTCTTTGATTGATCAAATTCTTAAGCTTTCACTATACAGAACTTGTTTTGTGTAAACTATTAAAATACTCAAGGTCTTCAATTTGCAGTTAGAGCTGGTACTGGTGGGGATGAGGCTGGACTTTGGGCTGGTGATCTTGTAGGTACATGTTTCTTTTATCCATATAAGTGCACACATTTTTTGACAGAAGATGACTCCAATTTCTGATTACATGTTTTAATTTTTGCCATTTATATTTGTCCTTGATTTAAGTAGTATTAAGTCTAATGCCTTGTACATTCAGCGTTAGTTATTTGTTTACATGCTGCTCTGGAAATGAGCTATGATTTGTTGACAGACATAGTGAAGAAAGATCTCTTAACCGAATGAAAAATCTAAAATTATTTGTGTTATCCATTCAATATATTCTAGGTACGCATGTATCAGAAGTACAGTGTACGCAATTCATGGAAGTACACCATCGTTTCAAGCTCTGAGGTAAAAATACGTGTATACTTGGTGCATATAATTTTCTCCTTGCAACTGGCTTAGTGTTCTTCTCTTTTGAAGACTGAAAATGGAGGATATAAGACGTGTAATGGAGATAAAGGGCAACAGCATGTATAGCAAATTAAAATATGAGTCCGGTGTTCATCGGGTTCAACGTGTTCCCCAAACAGAAGCCCAAGGCCGTGTCCACACATCTACTGCAACTGTGGCTATCATGCCAGAGGTGACTCCATGTCCCATGTGATTAGCCTGTTCTTATTTCATTTTGATCTCAGTTTTTTATGCCATTTCTCAGGCTGATGAAGTTGACGTGGAAATCGACCCAAAAGATATTGAGCTTACAACTGCGCGTTCTGGGGGTGCTGGAGGTATAGCTCCATAAACACTTGCCCGTGTAGGGAATTCTTGTTTTTTGTACTTTTTTTTAAAACTATTTACCGATAGAATATTTTTCTTTATGTGCTCTTCAAATTTTCCCTTTTCCTCATTTTCTCTCATGCATGAATTTCTAATGCAGGGCAAAATGTCAACAAGGTGGAGACTGCTGTTGATCTTTTCCACAAACCAACGGGAATAAGAATATTTTGCACAGAAGAAAGAACTCAGCTTCGAAACAAGAGTCGTGCTCTCCAGTTGTTGCGAGCAAAGCTGTAAGGAGTATAATAGATCACCATATATCCTTAAGCTGAATGGAATTAGTGTCTTGCACTCTGTGATTTAAAAGGTCATCACGTATAGTTATTGATGTCAATGAAGAATAAACTATTAAGCAATAAATTCAAATTTGGTATGTCATTTTTGTTACTTACTCACTTGTTTTTGAGTTAGTTTTTTTTTTGTCTATAACTTTTGCATAGGGACAAATACTAAAATGTCCTTGCAAATAGTGTTGTCTTTTATTTTCAACTTAAAAAAAAAATCTATAATTATCTAAATATTTGAACTAGAAATTCTAATTGAGATGAACTCCTACGGTCAACTTACACAATATAATACCATCAACAGAAATCATGGTAGGACAAAAATATCCTTAAATGACTATGAACTTCTCAACCCTCTCCCCAGCCTACCTCATTGCTGCCTCAGATTATGATCTCACATGATGTCATCAGACCCTGCCTCCCCTTGAAGAACCATCAATTATGCAAGGATCACCCAGTAAGGCCATACTTTTGTCAAACCATATAATTAAACAAGGACTTTCCCAAAGTCATATAAAACTGGTTTAGACACAGCACTCTATCACTTAACTATGTTTTTCTGTACTAATGGTCATCATGTTAATCATTTTCCATTATTGCAAGTCCAGTTTGGCCAAACTTAAATATAAATATCTCAGTTTCTCACAGTGAATGCATTGCCATGACAAGTGATTCAATCAAGATAAATTACCAAGGACCTGTAAGCGAGCAACCATGCTTTTAAACTTCAGGAGATAGGGACACATGCCCACAATGTGTGTGTGTGTGTGTGTGTGTGTGTGTGTGTGTGAGAGAGAGAGAGAGAGAGAGAGAGAGAGAGAGAGAGAGCTCCCACATATATGAGCTCCGTTTTCAGGAGATAGGGACACATGCCCACAATGTGTGTGTGTGTGTGTGTGTGTGTGTGTGTGTGTGTGAGAGAGAGAGAGAGAGAGAGAGAGAGAGAGAGAGAGAGTTCCCACTTATATGAGCTCCGTTCAACTAGTTGACAAAAGATTTCACTATGTTTGTTTAATACACATCAAGAAGTTTTTGGTTTAGCAGTATTTTTGCAACTTATGCTGAGAATTTTAATCAAAAATTGATTTATAATGCTCAGGTTATGTGTTATACTTAAAAAAGAAAAAAATTCACTGTCAAGAGTTCCATCTATACTTTACAATTACAGAATAGACAAATGCTGGACTAACTTCCTTAACTTTGCTCAGAAATATAGAACGATTTTTGTATTCTTCATGTATCTTCTTTCTTTAGTTGTGCACTTGCACTCTTTCTGTTGCTGCCTTCAAAGTAATTCATGAGATTCAGTCAGTCCCAGGGGAATGTATTTTATTCTTCCTAAGCAATGATAAATGTCTGGCAAATCCGAGTGTTTGTGACCCCTGCAATTTAAATTTTGTGATAGGTTCTCTGATTGATTGTATAAAAAAATTTTTTTGGTAAACTTGTTTCGGGTATGAGATCAAAGTGAGAGAGCAGCAAGAGTTGCTAAGAAATCAGCGAAAGATGCAGGTTTAAGTTGCATCCTACTTCTCCACACACATTTGAAAGAAAAAACAGAAACACCTAATATTTGGAAATTAGATTGTGTCTTTCTACTTGAACTTATTTTCTTTGAATTATTCATCTGGAATATGACATTCTCCTGGTGAGAAGCAGCTCTGCTGAAGTACTTGCTAGTTACTACCCCAGCATAGGATTCTCCTTGTGTGCATGCATGTAGTTAATGATGAGAATTCTTTGCATTCATGTAGTGTCAAGAAGAAATTATAACATTTTATTCTCTTGCATATGTTTTGCACACAATCCTGACTAGGCTCATGCTACTTCCAAACTGGCAGGTGGGCACTGGTGCTCGTGCAGAGAACTAAGCCTGTATGTTGATGTTCCATCTTGCGTTGTTTTAGGCCTTGGGCTTGAGTTTTCACACTTGTTCACAAAATAAAAATTCAAGTACCTATTTAATAGGAGAAAATACATAGAATTATTGGAGCAACTTCTTGATGTAGCTCATTAGGAACAACGTGCCTTCCAAATTCGAAGTTTGATTTTTGTCAATAAAACTGAACAGTCGAGCATTTGCTGTATTTGTAAAGGAGTTTTGCTATGTGTACATCCAGA
>CAIGRT010048307.1:1840-20666 GCA_903798405.1 Fraxinus platypoda | reverse complement strand
TTTACTTTGATGTTACATTCTTATTTTAACATTATTTGACATTTATGCTTACTTTTTCAGTTATCGCCCTCTCTGATTTTGGGCCCGAGGCGCTGGCCTCACTCGCCTCGGCCCAAAACCTGCCCTGCTAGTAATCTACAAGTCTCCACCCTACAGTAAATATCAAGTACCAAAAAGGCTCCTTTCTATAATTCAATATAGAAGAAATATTAATTCCACGGAGGCACGAAAAGATACAAATATTTCTGTCTATTTAAATACCACATTTTAAGCAGACATCAGAGTTACTGTCGTTAAAAAGATCATCATAGTAAACCCATAATGAAAAATTTGGAAAATTAATAACAAAAATTAAATTTTTTTTTCCCCTTTTCCTCACTTACAGAAATTTGGCAAGACAAAATTGGGCCAAAATATGTTAAAAGAAATAAGAGAAGAATCTACTCCTCTTACATTCATATAAGTCCCAGTTAATAAAAACCAACCTCGTTCTTTTCCCACTCAGATTTTGTTGGGCAGTCCTTGGCACTATGGTCAGGTGCCTTGCATATATAAAAGCTCTCCCCAGGCTTCATACCTGGGACTCTAAATGGGTGTTTTTGTGTGTTAATTTCTTGAGCTTGTTTGGGTAATTTTTTTCGGATTTTTACGCTTGAATTTGCCCTTATTGTTCTTCTTGTTTGGTTCCTTTGGTGACGTTGGCTCTGTCTTCGGGAACAATTCTGGGTGTGCTTCATTTTCTGGCTGTTCTCTGCCTTTCACTCACCATTTTTTTTTCCCTTTTTTTTGGCCTTTTTGTTAGAATTTTGAAACGCGAGAAGGGGGCAAGGACCTGAGGTTTTAGCAGGGAAGAGTGGAAGGTCAGGTTTGGGCATGGCAGATGAGGAAAACTACGAGGTTTGGATTTGGAGGAATTTTTTAAAATGTCCTTTAATTGTTAAAATGAAAAATAGCCTCCATTTAAGTATTATGAAAATTGCAGAAGCGGTCCCTAACCTTTCAATTATTTTGTAAGGTTTACCATAACCTTCAATTTGTGTCAAGAAAAGTCCCAAACCTTTGATAAATTAGCAATTGAGGTCCAAATAGATGGAAATTGACCGTTAGTTGACCAAAAAAGATAAAAATTGACCAAATTAAAAAGGACAAAATTGTTACTTTATACCTCATGTTCAATAAGTTAAAAAATAAATTCAAAAACAAAAAATAAATAAAACCCCACCCACCCCAAACAAATCAAAATCGTCGCCATCGACCACAGTCAACCACCCCCGACCATCATACCATCCTACAAAACCAGAAATCAACACTATCCCACCCCCAAACAAATCAAAACCAGAAAAATCGTCGGCAGCAACAACCAATAAAATTAACAAATAGTACCACATCCTATTTGGTACTTGAAATTATTTAAGAAAACTACCATAATTTTTTATACATTTTTGAGCAAACCCAGAAAATAAAAGAAGAACAAAATAATCCTAAAACTAAACAATAATATTGCCTCATAATGTGATGCGAACCCATGTAGTAATTGAAATTACGAAACTCATACAAGATTGATTGAATCCAAAAAAGCCAAGAATCAATGTTTAAACTTGATTAAAAAATATTGAACCAAAGAACCAACACAATTGTCGACAATATGTTAACTTCGCGATTACAAGACTTGAGAATCTCACTCGATTTGTTTGAACGCCACAAGAAATAATCTTGATAAGTGCATAATTAATTAGATGAAGAATAAGAAGAAACCAATAATATCTTACAATAATGTCTTTCAAATTGTGTATTTTTTACAATGAATGGAATATGTCCTATTTATATGAAACCCATAAAACTTACTAAAAACGGAATTAAGCCTTAAAAATAACAAAAGATATCACAAAATAGAGTTTTAACTAAAATATAAGATTGCGCGAAATTTGAAAATACATGCGGCTGCATAGTGAAACTACATGCGGTCGCATAGGCCACTTCAACTGCCCTCAATTTGGTTCGGTATGGGTGCATACAGCCGCATGCATAGGTATGCTATGCGGTCGCATAGCTTTGCCACTTAGCTCCCTCGCCTGTTGCTTGCACCAAGTTGATCAACTTCATTTCATCTCACATGCCCATCATGAAACGTGTTCATTTACTTGACGTGGTCAATGTTTTGTTTACCGTAACTTGAGCAAGTAATCACATTGCTGATCAATTTCGTTTCATTTCACATGCCCATCATGAAACGTGTCCATTTACTTGCCGTGATCAATGTTTTGTCCATCGTAACTTGAGCAAGTAATTACATTGCTTATTTGACTCGCTTCGCTCACGACCAAGTCATAGACCCTTCCTCAACAATCAATAGATCCTTGCCCGAACTTGCCCTTGTATCATGGATCACATTATCCTCTCCCGCTTCGAAAGGATTTGACGTCGATTTTGTACCTACATCAAAGACAGAAAGATAAGAAACAACAAAAATGCAAATTATCATAAACTTACCTTGAAGATCCAAATTGTAGCCATTGGTTTCAATTTTTTCAATGATGTGGAATGGTTCATCTCCTCTAGTATGTAATCTTGACCTTTTTTGTATTCGAATAAGCCATTTTTGCCTACCTAGTTCGAATGCTTTACACTTCTTCATTTTGCTATATTGAGATGCATATAATTCAATCCGCTGCTTTCTATCTAAGCTACCACTTACGATAAGAGTTAAAAGAATTAAACCAAACAAAGTTAACAGATTTAAACCATAAATTATATCAAATCGTGTAGTACAAGAAGTGGAGGATACTAATTGGTTCCCAACATATTCCATAAATTCGAACCAAAATAGTTAAGGACTTCAAGATTGAAATATAGATTCTCATGCCTCAAATCACCAACAATGCACCACAAATGTCTATCATGCTCAATTAATTTCTTGCTACATATTAGAATATCATTAACTAGTAATTGATTGCCTATGAATGCATATGAAAAATGACTTGTTACTCTCATATAAATATTAGATGTATTAATATGTGTAAAAGTACATGCCCTATGTGAAAAAATATGACTACGTGCTAGACCATCATGTATAGGGTATTGATTATTTACTATGTCATAGTTGAATGCTTCTCCTTCAATACTCATCAAATTCTCCACTTGCATCGAATCAATTGGATACTCAATTGGTGGTATCCCACTAAATAAGTTTTCATGGAATAAGTCTTGAGTTTCTGCAATAAAGAAATATCCGAACTCGGGACGGTTTTGTTAGTTCTCACTAAAGCCCTCTTAATATCACATTTTTTGCATAGAAACTCATTTTTTATTTTTCTCTCATCTTAATAGACTCTCTTTCTTTTCTCTCTTGTGGCTCTACTCGTTTTTCTCACAATTAGCCACCTCACTATCTTTTCTCCTAATTTCCTTTCGCCTTTATTTATTTTTCTTTTCTTCCTCACTTCTTAATCTCAATTGGTCATCATATACTTGTTGTAATGTTAATGGTATAGGAGTAACATCTCTTCCATCTTTTACAAAGTTGTACTTATACTTGAATCCATCATGTTTAACCTTCCTATTATACTGCCATTACCTTCCCAACAAAATGTACCCAGCATGCATAGGAACCATATCACACATCACTTCATCTCTATGCCTCCCAATTGAGAAATTTTCCAAAACTTGCCACATATCCTAACATCTCCACATTCATCTAACTACTGCAATTTATAAGACTTAGGATGCTTTGTCGTAGTCAATTCTAATTTCTCAATAAGTGTAGTACTAGCAATATTAGTACAACTACCTCCATCAATAATCAAACTACATACCTTATTTTTGACATGGTATATGAAAGATGTTCTCACATTGTTGCTTCACATCATCCAATTTAATTTGTGTATTGAAAGCAGGCATCACCACAAGTAACTCACCTCCTAGCGGGTACTCTATTCCATCTCCATCATTAGCATCCTCTAACGCAGGCATATCACATCATCACCATCACTATTACTCACCACTTCTCCATTGTCACGCAAAATCATTTCCCTTTTATTCGGACATTGAGAAGCAATGTGCTTCGATCCCAAACAGCTAAAGCATTTGATATCCCGAGTCTTAGAAGGTTGGGAGTCCATTTTAGGTGTAATTTTGTTAACAACTTTCTCCTTTCCCCTTGGTGGTTTGGTCTTATTACTTGAAACAGCGCCATCACCTCTATTATTTTCAAGAAGAGTTAGAACCCGATTAATATCTAGATGTCACATTCCTCTTCAATTGCCTTCCCACTTTCATAGTTATATATAGCATGTCTTCCAACTCCACATAATATTACAACTCTACCACAATAGCTATCTCCCTATTCAAACCATTCAAAAATCGGGCCATGGTGACCTCCCTATCCTCCTCAACATTCACTCTAATTATAGCAATCTTTATCTCCTTGTGATAATCATCCACACTCCTAGAACCTTGGTAGAGGCTTTGTAATTTTTTTATGAAACTCCATATAATAATGATTATGCAAAAACCTTTTTCCGCATGATAGCCTTCAATTCTTCCCATGTATTAATAGGCCTCTCACGATTTCTCCTCCTAGATGTTACTACTTGATCCTACCACATGATAGCATAATCGGTAAATTCAAGTACATCAATCTTTACTTTATTTTCCTCAGAGTAGTTGTGGAAATCAAATCAACTCTACTTTTTTTTTCCCACTATAAGTATGCATCCGGATCACTCATTCCTTTGAATGAAGGAATTGTCATTTTGATATTTGTCATACTTCTATCAACACTATCTCCAACAAGATCTCTACCCCTCATTTCATGCCTAACTCATCTATTTCTCGTTCTTTCTAATTCGACATCTATCAATGCATCCTCATTAATGTCACTATCTGCTTCACATTCACCAATAAAATCTGTTCTATGATCCCGCAATCCTTACCTCCTTGCGTTAGGAATTTCTCTAGGTTGTTCTCCACGTAAATTAGCAAGCAATGTATCTTGCTATCCAATCTATCTCTCACGTCCTCAAACAACCTTTCGAAATCTAATTTAATATTTGCTTCACGTATATACACTCGTATATCACTCAAATTTACTTTTCCCCTCAATTAGTCTCGCCACTGTTGCCTTTTTTCCACTCAATGATTTTTTGCAAACGTTTCAAATAACTAATTCGATCTCAATCAAAATTCAATCCTTGTAGAGTTTCAAACAAAGATTTGATAAGAAAATTTGACTCTAGAATGACTCGAGAAGCAGAAATTGGCACTTTGAATGAAACACTAAGAAAAAATTTGAGAAGGAGTTCCTTGAATTTGGATTGGACAGTTTTGAATTTGAATTTTTTTTTACTAAAAAAAATGAAATTGTATGCTGTTGGTAATTTTTTTTTTTCGAATTTCAATTTTTTTACTTGAAAATTCAACGAAATATCAGAAAAGAAACAAAAACTAATTTGGGTGCTAAATTAACACATAAAATTTTTTTGAATTTTATAGATTGGAGACGAAAAAATTGAAGAACGCGAAAAACCACAGAGAATGAAAAACAAAAACTTGAACAAAAGAAAAAAAAATATAATCTTGATTTTTAGATCCTTGCTTTGATACCAAGTGATACGAACTCACGTAACAATTGAAACTACGAAACCCACACAAGGTTGATTCAATCCCAAGAAAGTCAAGAATTAATATTTAAGCTTGATTAAAAAATATGAACCAAAGAACCAACACAATCGTCGACAATATGTTGCCCCTGCAATTACAAGACTCAAGAATCTCATTCGGTTTGTTTGAAGCCACTAGAAATAATCTTGATAAATTCAGAATTAATTGGATAAAGAACAAGAAGAAAGCAATAATGCCTTACAATAATATCTCTCAAATTGTGTTTTTTTACAATGAATTACGAGTCCTATTTATATGGAACCCATAAAACTTACTTAAAAACGAAATTAAGCCTTAAAAATAACAAAAAATATTACAAAGTAAAGTTTTAACTAAAATATAAGATTGCGCGAAATTTGAAAAATTCGCGTCCAAGAATGTACCATGCGGCCGCATAGTGAAACTACATGCTGTCGTATAGGCCACTTCAACTGCCCTCAATTTGGTTTGGTATGGGTGCAGGCGGCCGCATGCATAGGTATGCTATGCGGTCGCATAGCTTTGCCACTCAGCTCCCTCGCCTGTTACTTGCACCAAGTTGATCAACTTTGTTTCATCTCACAAGCCTATCATGAAACTTGTCCATTTATTTGCCGTGATCAACGTTTCGTCCATCGTGGCTTGACCAAGTAGTCACATTGCTTCTTTGACCCGCTTCGCTCGCAACCTAGTCATAAGCCATTTCAACAATCAATGGATCATTGCCCAAACTTACCCTCGTATCATCGATCACATCATAATGGATTGTATCTTTGGAGACAAGGAATGCTACTACAAAGTATGCAATTGATTTTCTTGAGACTTCCAAAACAAGTAAATTCGGGAGTGGAAAAGGAGAGAATTCTTCGGAATGAAAAAAGTTAGTCTTGGTTGGATTTGGAGAGATGAAGCTCAAAGTAGTAGAAGTAGTCCAAGTGGCCATTTTGTATTGTGTGTTTAGTGGGAAGAAGATAAGCTCGTTGTGATTTGCTTGGAGTGGAGATGATGTTGATTTCTGGTTTTGATTTGTTTGTTTTTCATTTATTTTGTTGGCGATAGTATGGTGGCAGTGGTGACATGTGGTTGACGGGGGTCGATCGATTTGTTTGGAGTGGGGTGGGGTAAATGGGGATTGGTGGGGGATGATGTGGAAGATGATGATATTTATTTATTTTTTGTTTATTTTTTAACTTATTTAATGTGAGGAAAATATAAAGTTACCATTTTACCCTTTTTAATTTGGTCAAATTTTGACTTTCTTGGTCAATTAACAGTCAAATTCCATCCATTTGGACCTCAACTGCTAATTTATCAAAGGTTTGGGATCTTCGTTGGCACAAACTGAAAGTTAGGGTAAAGTCTATAAAAAATTGAAAGGTTAGGGACTGCTGCTGCAATTTTTCATTAAGTATTTATTTATTAATAGACATTTCACATAAAAATTTAAACGATTATAATATTTTCATCTCTCTCGTGTTAAAAAATACTCGTGTAATCTCTATAAGTGGCAAAGTCAAAAATTTTGACTCGATGGTTGTAAGTAACAAAAAGATTTCAACAACATAACAAATACAATATTTTTCCTACAATATTACAATTATTCTTCACATGTTTTCATACTTCGAAAATGAGGTTTATAAATATCTCAAAATATATCATTCTCAATATTATGCACAACTAAACTTACATTTATCCATTTAATATTCAATTCAATTGCAGTTGATTATTGACTAGTAATGGGTACAATTTTTTTCGGCCACAGCTAACTTCAGTGCAATATCACTTTGACCCTATAAATTCTTCAAAAATCTTCATCACACACGTGTGGGCACGCATACATAAAAAAATATTTGAAATAATACTCATCAAATCGAATTAATTTCTTCTTGTTGAAGAGAAACATCTGCACATAAACATGTTACACGAAGTAGCAAGTCACAATTTATCTCTCTAAATGATTAACAACTTTTAAAATTGTATATCAGTGACCGCATTAAAGAAATTCAGATAGTGATTGCAAACCATGGTCGTGATTGTGTACAATAGGCGATTATGAGTGGAGAGATTTGTATAATGAATGATGGAGGTGTCAATGATGAGTCCTTTAAAACATTTCATGATTAATTTTAGCTAGTGGGATTTAAAAGGGAGTATATAGAATAAGCTTTATTTATGTATGTGCGTGTGTAAATTTCATGTCAATTCTCTCAACTTGCCCAACATGGTGAATTGGTCGCCTCACTTCTTTGATTGTAAGACTCATCTTTAATAATAGTAAAATACATATCTGTCAGTTATAGGCTTATTAGCATAAAAGGTTCTTACATTTTGTTTTTAGTGTGAGAACGTTTTGCATACTAAAAATCAAATGCAAAAACATTTTGGGCTAAAAAGCCATCAATTATAAGTACGAAGAAGCCTAAAGGGTGAAAAATCACAAAAGAAGGTTATTCTAAATCTCAACCTTCAAAATACGGCTTTCCTTTTAGTTTTTTTTTTTTTTTTAACTCTAGTTATGATTGATGTTACTCAAAAATTGACAAAACTTTTATGAAAAACAAAATAAAATATGAGAGGAAATTTCTCGAAGAAAAAATAAAAACCTGACCTATGAAAATTTCTAACGAAATCCTATATTTTTACAATCCACCCCCTACTAAAAGATGGATAAATTTTCCTTGATTACGTTTTGAATTTTGCCCAAAATATTTTGAAGGTTGTATAATCCATGACGTGTATGCCACATCTCTCAGCCCCCTCCGCACGACACATCATCTGTTACCATTAGTTATAAATAAAATAATGAATTGGTTAAAAGAATAATTATATATTATATATCAAGAAACCTAAAAACCTACCCACATAATTTTATCAAATGGAGCAATTGGCTTTTTCAACAATTGTAAAATGAGTACTGAAATCCAGTAACAAAGACAGTTGACTGTTGCTCTTATTTCCCCTAGGCTCAGCACTTGTTTAGGCTCCCAACTTGGAGACTTTAGCAGTAGATATCTGAGCGAGGAAGTGCTCCGCTACAATTCGTCGCTGGATTTTCCCTGTAGCAGTTCTTGGGAGAGAATCGGTAATGAAAACCTTCTTTGGCACCTTGAAGGCCGCAAGATTTTTCTTGCAGAATCTGGACACCTCTGCCTCGTCGAGGTTTGATCCTTCTCGGGGTATAACTGCACAATTTATCTGAATACACAGAGATAAAGATCTTGTGAGAATATTACACTAAATACACAACCAGTAAGAAATATGTTGCTTGTGTCGGACATGACACTTTTTTTAGTTGCCAAAGTAGCAGCTGCCTAAGAGAATATGGACATCTAAACCATTTAGCCAACAGGAGTATCAAACACTTGTACTTTATTTAGTCAAAAGATGATCTCTATTCCAATAAAGATAAATAGTTCACCACAAATAGATATAAAGTTGGCAGAAGAAACGTAGAAAAGGCCGGTAGAGTACTATTGTAGCAACAGAAAGATTGATGAGAGGGCGTTATGTATCCTCGATTAGCAATCTTGTATAAGGGCCAGTGACATAAAGATTACCCTGGAAATAATAGTTTTTTTTTTTTTTTTAAGGAATAGGAAAATGTTTACTGTGCCAGATTATGTAGACCACATAATGGACCTTAGCAAGAGAGAATATACTTGGCCATCACAAATTCTCCGAAACGAGTCAAATTATGAATATGGTAGAAATAGCAAGAGAGAATATACTTGGCCATCACACACTGTTCTAGTCTTGACTACGCTTATTTCAAGTTACACGGGAAGTTTTTAGCGGGATATTTATTTTTCCTCTAAAACAATATTGAAAAATCTTGATCTGTGACATCCGTCAAAGCATCCTCTGGCCAACCACATATTTGGACAGACTTAAAAGGCTTTGAAGACTTTTCTTATTTGTTTATTATTTTCTTTCCTCTTTACTTATTGCATTTGAGTGGTAGGGATATTGTGTGGAATATTCGAGGCCTATGGAGGCATGTCAAATCAGGAAATACTAAACTACTTGGAGATCCTTTTCACTTCACTTTAAACTTGTTTAATTGGTACATTGTGAGTCACATCTCATATGTATAAACCGATAATCACGCATATAGTCACACTTAGCATGAGATGACCACACATTTTTGTTTTCTTATCAAAATGAAACAGGTAGATATAAGATTATGAATGGGTGATGAAACAGAGAGATTGCGACACTAATGGCTGCTTACCTCTTCCCCATATTTGTCATCAGGGACTCCGAATGCAACAGCTTGAGCAATGTCAGGAAGAGATAAAAGGACAGCATCCACTTCAATCGGTGATATCTTTTCCCCTGCAATTGTGAAGAGAAATTATTGTAACTATTTTATGATGTGTGTATAATACATGGTTCATATTATCAAAGTAAATTTGCACTGTTGAATGAATTTTAATTAGTATGGCCATTCTACTTGATCACTGACAAGAGGCTATTTTCTCTGGACACAGTCATTTTATCCTCATTGGCGGTGTTAAATGACTAGGCAAGGACAAAGTTTATTCAATTCCAAGAGCTAAAGGTTTATAAGCAAATATTCCTCAAGACTACAATCAAAACCTTCTTAGTTCTTTCGGAAAATATAATGAAATGGGCCTAGAAAATCCTGAAACACTTTTCGCCAATTAGTTTGCTTTCAATGGAATCATAAAGGACAAAAATGATGCTCCTAGGACAATGATGAAAAATGTGAGTGGATCGCACTGGTACTATGGAGCTATAGTGGAAAGCCATCGAGATCATAAACCTAAAAGTGACTACTGTATAATAAAGCTACCCCTATTTCATATGCACCATAACTGGCTGGCACTTGTCTTATCAAATGCTTTTACTCCGTGGTGATGGCAACAACTCTAGTTATTTACTTTAGGAAAGATCATGCAAAATGCAAGACATAAAAATGAAAAGACATATGATCATATGCACTAAAATTATAGCAACTTCATCCAATATTCTTGCAACACCAAACTTCACTTTTAATGATAATAAGTTCCGGGTAAATAAAATTCATGCCACATAATTTCAGAACGTACAGTATGGATCAGATGCAAACATCATCAAACAAAAAGGCCACTTTGCTTGGATCGTGAATGAAACCTAATATTAATGAGATATGCATGATATTTTAAACAAAAGTCATATGATCAAATTATAAAGGCATATCTTAAAGTCTTAAAACTTTCTACAAACTGGACCATTGTGCAAAATGCATGGATGTATTGAGTCATTGTCATGCAAAATACATAGATGAACCCATCATGTAAAACAATACCTCCACGATTGATCAATTCCTTGATTCGGCCAACAAGATGCAAATAGCCTTCCGAGTCGAAGAACCCAAGGTCTCCTGTATGGAACCACCCAAATAGGAAAGCTGATTTATTAGCTTCCAGGTTGTTCTTGTACCCTTTAGTCACATTTGGACCCCGAATACAAACCTCACCATTGGCATTCGCCCCCTGTTTCACACCATTCTCATCTAATATCGCCATCTCTTGACCTACGGGTTTCCCAACTGAACCAGCCTTATGTGGTCCTTCCTCAGGCAATGGGTTGGAGGCCATCAAGTGTGTAGCCTCTGTCATCGCATATGCCTCTAGAACTGGCGCAGCAAAGGCCTCTTCAAGCCTAGCCAAGATGGAAGGAGCCAACGAGGCGCTGCAGCTCCTAATGAATCGTAGTTTTGGGTAATTGGGCTCGGGGCTGCTGAGATGGCGATCAAGTATGATTTGATGTATGGTGGGCACAGCTGTGTACCATGTGGCATTATACTTCTTCATGTCCGACCAAAATGTGGAAGCTGAGAATCTGCCAGCAGCAGGGAGAACCACAGAAGCTCCAGCTCCAAGCGAACTCAACAACCCAGCCAGTAACCCATGCACGTGAAACAACGGCAACACGATTACCGTAGCGTCCGACTCAGAAAGTTTATACACCGATTTGATATTTTGCACGGAAGAATATAGATTGTGCTGAGTTAACGGAACGCCTTTGGGGCGGCTTGTCGTTCCAGATGTATGGAGAAAAAGTGCCACATCAGAAGGGTTGTTTAGGAGTTCAGGAAGTGAGTCAGGAGATGACTCAAACTGAGTTAATGACAGAGTAACTTCCGATTCGGCATCTGCAAGCGTGGCTTTGGCATGAGGAATGTTCAGTTTCGCAGCTGCGGATTGAGCAGGTTCATTGCCTTCCTTTGAAGTCAATAAAAGCTTCGATTCTGAATCTGACAAGTAGAACTCAAATTCATCTAAAGTGTAGGCAGTATTAAGTGGCGCCGCGGTGGCTCCGACACGAATCACGGCCAGAAACATAATTATAAACTGTAATTGAATAAAAACCAAACGGTAATTGTTAAAATCATGTTTTCAATCGAACCGTTAATAAACTAAGAAACTCGTAATCCAAGCTGTAATTAACTCAAAAAATCGAAGCTTAATAGATCAAATCATGCCTTTTTAATCAAACCGTTATTAAACTAAGAAGCGCAATTGAAACTGGTATTAAATATAAAAATCAAAAGCTCAATATATAAAATCTTGTCTTTTTTAATCGAGTTGTTAGTAAACTAAGGACACGCAATATATATAGAAATTCGAATAATCTATAAATATCTTTATTTTTTTCAATCTCACGAACAATCGAAACACGCTTTGCATAATGAAAAAGAGTGTGAACAAAAACATACTGTTTCATGAGATACATACAATTTAAATACACAACGTTAAGGAAAATAGAGGTTTAAAATCTACCTCAACGGCGTTAGGAAAGGTGAGGGCCACTACGTCGCCAGGCTTGACACCGGCGGCTAGAAGGCCAGAGGCGGCGCGTTCAACTAGTTCATGAAGCCGTGCATGGGTGAGATCGAACTTTCCGGAAACAGATATAGCACGCCGGGAGGGGAATTTTCCGGCGACCTGTTTGAGCAATCCGGTGACAGTGAGAGTAGCCATTTTTTTTCTCGAAATTATCAACTTCTGTGATCAAATGGAAGAGATTAGCATGAGATGAGAGAAATGTGCATTTAGGTTTTCGAGGGGACGTGCATATATATAGGCGCGGTGGCAATTGGGACTCGAGACGCAGAGGGAGGAAGAAACGAAGAAGGGATTTCCAATTTTTCTTTTTCATTGGTGGAGGCGGAGACTAAGGAAGGTATACCGAATGCCTAAAGGTGATATCATACCTATGTTGTTTACTTTCTAGTAGTTTAAAAAATAAATAAAATTTAATTAGGAAAAAGAAAAGGGCAAAAAAAAAAAAAGCAAAAATTTAGTTATGGATAGGGTTAAATGGCTAATGGCTAGTCAACTTTATACTTAATATCATCGTGATCATTCGATTTGATTTTGTTTTATCATGGTCACACAATTTTATATTTAGTGTCACTATGGTCACTCAATTTGATTTTATTTCATCATGGTTACTCAATTTCATATAACGTTTCATCATGGCACAAAACTTCTTTTCACCATTTTTACTAATTTTAAAAGGGGTAAAATGATAATTTTGCATTATATATAATAAATTAAAAAAGAAAAAATATAAGTTTTTTTAAAATAAATTTTTATTTTATTTTATTTTTCTTAGTCCTATTTGAGCCCCATTTGTTGTGAGCCAAACATATGTTAAGTTCATACAACATGGTTGGTACATATTATTAGAACTATTATACACTATGAGTGTGTTTGATGCACATTTTTTTAGTAGAGAATGCATTTTTTTTTTTGTGATGTGATGGTGAATATGCGATTGAAAAAGAAGGAAAAGTTATTCATGTGATGGAAAATATTATTTTATTGAAAAATGTGTGATTGGAAATGAGTAGAAGAATGAGACTGAAAATGAGAATATGGCTCAAACAGATGCTGTAATAGCGCATTTAAACGCTTTTTTTTTTTTTTTTGGAAGAAAATAATTTAGCTAGAGTCCAAGATTTAGTGCATGGCCCACCAATTACGATATGGGCCATATCCTTTTGTGTGCTTTTTTTGACCAAAACTGCAATACAAATTGCCCACAAAAATTTCAGTTAATTGCAAGCCCCTTTGGGGCCCTTTCTGCTTTTGGCTTTTGCTATCGAAAAGATGGGTGACGTCAGTGAAAGTATGATCTCGTGGAAATTAATACTTTTCATGTCAAAGAGTGCATGTCTAGTATGAAGGATATATATATATATATATATATTTATTTATTTATTTATTTAAACGGTACCGGCAAAATATCGAAAAGTCTAGTTATTTATAATGACCAAAATTGGACTATTTACCATTGACACTCTCCGTGCTTGCTAGTATTTGAGACGGTCAAAGTAACTTGAGCGCTTTATGCAAAATTATATAAAAAATGTCTTTTCGATAATAATATTATAAAAAATTGAAGCAATTAATCATTGAAAGCAATTTTATCGATAATGGCCGACTATATTAACGTCGTGATTCTGATAGAAGCCAACAAGTTGGTGATTCAGACGAAATTATCAGCGTTAATACAATCGATAATTACCGACACACCTTTGTCAACGACAATTAGCAACAATATCATTGGTATTGTAATATCACCGATGGCGCTTCAGTTACGGGCAGAAGACTTTGTTATCACTGAGGAAATTTTTATTTATAATTCTGGTTCATAAAACGTTATGTAACAAACATTAACTCATCGTTCTTGTGACCTTGAGTTGTTCTAAATCCTTATTACTTAGTCTTTCATCCAATGTTGTGACCTAAGTATCAATAGTCATTTCAACATCATGACTATCTTCCAAAGCATGTATTCTTTGTGACCTTTTTGTAACCAATTGTGTCATCCATTAAGTGTCCGTGACCTCGAATTGAATTCGTGGTGACATTTTTTTAACCAAGCGTGTCATCCATTTCTTCTGTTTATTTTTCCATTTTTGAGTAATTATTCATCTCCATTTGACGTTGTTGGTAAATGTGACGTCTAATTTCCTGTATGTAACCTCAATTTTTGACTAGAAAAAATTGATTAGTACGATTAAGAGGTGAATCTAAGAAATCAAACACCTCAAAAAGAACATGAATAAATCATATAAAATTATGATTTATTGTATTTCAAGCAAATGGTAGAATGGGTAAGGGAAGGAAGCGTGAGTGATGGGCAATCAGGAGACTTGTATTTGGACACAATTTTTTTTTTTGAATTTTTCCATTTGTACAGAAAAATCACCACAGAAGTTCAACATAAAACTCGCATGGGGGTGGGCTCCACGTGAAATTAAAAATTGCACAAAATGCGGGCTCCACCTGTTTTGTGTGTGTACAAAAAATTGCCAGCACACACACAACACAGGTGGAGCCCGCATTTTGGAGCGCACACACAACACAGGTGTGTGCAGACAGTTTTTTGTACACACAGCAAAACTATATATATATATTTTTTTAATTCAAATTCTTACTTTCGAACTATTTAATTCTGATATTTGTATGAGCCCATAACATCCCGTTTCAAATACCAATATCTCTAATGATAGCTCAAAGCGTGTCATGTACATTTTTTGGGGAAACTCACCTCCACTAGAAGCATTATTAGTAGGTATGGCTACTGCTTCAACCCACTTAATTACATGAATAATCCTACTTTGTCCAAAAAAATGTGACATAATGATTGACAAAATAGGTGTTGGCAAGATGTGATTGGTTAAAAATATTGACTGTGTTTTAAACAGTCCAATGATAGGTTGTCATGCGTCATTATATCAATGATTATGTCAATCATTAGCTCAAACATGTCGAAATTCTCCTAGCTCGAAAGCCTATTTTAATTTTATAAAAGAAGACAGAGAATTACTATCGAAACATTTAGCTCTCGTTTGGTGAGAATTAAAACTAAATTTTGATCAAAGTTGATAAATGTGTGATTAAAAAGCTGTGAATCTCATGAAATATGTAGTTAAAATTAATTGTTGATTTTAATTTTAATTCTACCAAAAATGGATTAATTTCTTGTTGAAAATAAAACCATAAATTACATCTACCTTCGCACAAATTAACTACCGCTTCCTTCCCCTATATAGAAGATCAAATGTGACAAATATTCGAGTATACTCCTCTTTAGAGTCGTTCGGATTATTTTTTTTCGTAATTATTTCTATAGCAAATTCACTCGGTGTAAATAGATATGAATAGTAAAAGAATAAACTTTCTCAGAGAATGTATATATTGTGACTATACATACTCTTCTTATCGTTATTATAGTACTTTTTTACGATCCATCTTTTTATAAGATAAAATCGACGACAACTACCAAATATACTAATGGAGTCATCATAAAACTTAATGGGTTTTCCTGCTTGTACAGAACTGTTTCTTCTGTATTTTTTACCAATACTCACAAATGTGTGGGACCCACTAAATAAAAAAATTAGGAAAAAAAATAAAAAAATCTCAATTCTGTACATGAGGATTTATTCAAATTTTAATCTATGACGCTATCTTGACCACAAAACGGCCCCACGTTACCAACCAACCAACCACCTAGACCTAGGGATGACCAATTCTGAATTTGGTTCTATCGGACGCGTGCAGGCCATATCTGGCGCGGTTGGCGATAAGGCTCTAACTATTTCATTTACCCACGCAGCAATGATCTTTCCTAGGTTATACGCTTGCCACTTGTGTGATGAGTGTTGGCTTTTGAGAAAAAAAATAAAAAATAAAAAACGAGTTTTGAGAAAAAAAAAATGCTTTTCAACACGTGTGATTAATTTTATAAAAGTATTTTTTGTTTATTAAGAAGATCTTTTAAAGGATGTTGATTCAATGTGATTTTCTCTAAAAGATCTTCTACAAGAGAAAACACTTTTTAGAAATTAATTTTCAATTATTAATTAATGTAGCTTTCATTAGAAAATTCTTCTAAAAATTAAAACAAAAATTCATGCCAAACAAGCTAGAAATAGGTTTCAAACCAATTTATTGGACACTTTAGATGTGCATGTATGCATTTTCAAAAGGAGTCGAGGAGTCTTGAAGTTTTTGAAAATGGAACTGAGGTGTTCTCACTAGTTCTAAGCCGTTTTAGACGATTATTCAACAATTTGAAGTGCTTTTTTTGTGTATTCTTGATAAATCAGCATTTATATATAAATGTGGGAGGATTTGTTTGGAAAGTAAGAAAGCCCATCTGACATCTCTTCATCTACAAATAATTCTGCATATGAAAACACAAAGCAAGGTGGGTGATTTTTGAATTAGAAAGAGAGTGACCCGATGGGTGACAAGTGGCAATTTGTGTGTGCGTGATGTCTGCATGGTAAACGAAGTTATATGATTCGATGGAATCATTGACGAAATACGATGATTAGGTGCATCTATTCTAACAAGTGTATCATCACAAGTTAATTTGATATGAACAGCTAGATTGCGTCCTGATCTTATCTACATCACAAATCAATTTAGAAAAAATTGATGCTAAATTCTTAACGTGTAGTTCTCGTGTTTTTAAAGTCATAGTTCGAATTCTTTAAGCTTCAAGTTCATTAATATTCCTATCAAGAGTACAATAAATTTTTTGATTCATCTGATAAAATTAACATTGTATTGCATTAATTTTAGAAAGAATATTATGCCTCTTTTTGGCAAATATATAAATTGTTTGTGAATTTGTCAAATTTCATTTTCAACAGCAACAAATTTTATTTTTAACTACACATTCCAGTGAAAATACAAGTTGATCAACATATTCACTGCTCATTTTTATCTATTTATAAATTGAACTTTTTAGAATTAATGTTTAAAATAGACTACTTTTTGAAAAGTGATGCTCTAAATTGAAATTGAAATAAATTCAGTACTTAATCATGAAATCTAGGTGATCTTATTGTGATGGATCTTCGCTCAATTTCCGCTACCTTTTTTTCCTGCTTGGGCAATGGCAGTGGATGTCTCCAAATTTTGATATTTAGTTATAAAATTCATATTCGAAGATAAATTTATTTTCAACCAACTTAAATGATATTTTTGGACGAAAATTATGATTAGACTAAAAACGCCTAAAAATGCAGGGTTGATAGGGTAAATATCAATAAAAGAAAGTGCAGAAAAATTCTAAAATAGGTCAAAAGTTAAAAATGGGTGATGTAATTGAGTTATTCCCTAAGTATAGGAGAATAACTCACAGAGCAGCATCTTGTGCATTTGTGTGTGTGTATTTTTTTCTATATTTGTATCTGTGTTGTCCATTTCAAATTTCTGTACGAATTTCCTGTACTTATAGATTGATTCGATGGAATTTCTGCCAAGGAGATGTAAAAGTAAAATATTAAAATGTCAAAACATATTAGAAACTAGAAAACCAATTATTGGCAAGGCCAAGGGCCATTTAGAACTTTGTTCTTTGCACCATTAATTTTTCGTTCACATATTTCAGGTACGAAAATTAATAAATCAAGCAAATTACACAAACGTCTCTTAAAATTACGTATCATTACAGAATCATTCTAATATGACGATATGAGTGCTCGACTACATGTGCCGTTGCAACTGGTTTGTGTTGAACTAATTATTCCAAAAGGTTAAGTGATTAGATCAAATTAATAGTGAAATTGTGTGCCACATCATGGAATGCCAACCATGATGTCACCAAAATGTAAATGTAGCAAAATTGAAGAAGATAATGAACACGTATTTGATACAGAATATAACAAAATTGGCTAAGTCCACTTTTACAACTAATCGATAAAATTGCATTTAATAATTGCTTAAAACTCCATAATTGGAAAAAGAATTAAGTATTTAATTAATCAAGTGCATGAATGTATTATTTAATTATATATTTTTAAATATTACACACACACATATACATAATTGATCTCTTAAGCAACCATGACTAGCTTATGTTAAGTACCAGGTAACGTGACACACTATAATATGTGGTATAATAATAATAATTAATTTTGCAATCAATCAGTATCTCCCACCAATTTTTGTAGTGTGCCACATCACTCGAGTGTTTAATAGACCAGTCATATTTGATGTTATTCTCAACTTGAATTATCGAGGTTTTCGATCTATGTCGAGCTCAATACAAATCAAAGAAAAATGATAAAAATTAAAAGTATTTCTATACTATGATGCAGGTTGAATCCCGTCCCAAATGGAAGAAAAAAAACCAAAAAAAAAAAAAAAAA
>CAIGRT010048306.1:0-26974 GCA_903798405.1 Fraxinus platypoda | reverse complement strand
TGAAGTCATCAACGATTGTAAGAAATTATTTGGATCCATCATAGGCCATATGAGAACAAGGTCCCCATATGTCACAATGGATTATATCAAAAGGTTGTTGTGCTCGTGTTTTACTAATGGGAAAAGATAAACGGTGCTACTTTGATAAATGACAAGTATCACATGGAGAAATTTCATTCATGAATTTTTTATTTGATAAGTCTTTTTCTAACAATGAAAGGCGGGAATCAGAAGGATGTCCCATTCTACAATGCCATAATTTATGCTCAGAATGAGGACTAGAAACAAAATTAAAATGGAAAGGTAAATTAGAGGAGGTGGCAGCAAAGGCTTGAGCAGGGATTGCTGTCAACTGTAAATGGAATAAGCCATTGTAAGCTTCACCCTTCCCAATCATGCTCCAAGAGGAAAGGTCTTGCACAAAACACTCATTGGTGAAAAAAAGGAAACAACAATTGATGTCCATAGTTAGCTTTCTGGCTGAAAGAAGATTAAAAGTAAATGAAGGAATGCAGAGAACATTTTTCAGAATAATGGTAGGGGTGAACTGAACCGTACCCCGATGTGTGACCTGTGCTTGGTTACCATTTGGCAATTTAACATAGAAAGAAATTTTTGTTGGTTCTGAGGTGTAAAGGGAGGTGCAGTAGATCATGTGATCTCCATGAAATTTTTGAAGCTAAAGAAGATAAATTAAAAGCCGGGAGACATAAGGAAATACCAGATATGGCTGAAGATGATGGATGAGTAAATACTTGATTAGACGAAGGTGTTGGGGTCTAAGATTGCAGTAAAGCAAGTAGATTGTGATATTGCTCTTGAGTTAAAACCTGCTTTGGACCATTAGTGATCTGTTCTTGGTCAGAAATGCTAATTTGGTTAGCAAATGAATATGTGAGCTTGGTCCGATTGTGAAGCTTGTGACCTGGTGGGTATCCATGTAGCTTGTAGCACCCGTCAACAGTGTGTCCAGCAATATTACAATGAGTGCAGATAGGTTTTTCCAAATTAGGATTGGATTTAAAACATTTTTCCAAAGAATGGCCTGAAATTTTACAATGAGTGCAAAAAGGGTCGTCTCTTTTTGGAAAACCAGATTGTTTGGTGGGATCTTTGTTGTAGGTAAAATGGTTTCTGGTTGCAAAGGCAAGGGAATCAGAATAGATGGAAGGGTTGGAAAGCTGTTTACGCTTTTCTCCTTGCTAGACAAGGGCATATACTTCACTTAAACTTGGTGGTGGCTTAAGTAAAATAATTTGGGCCTTGATGTTAGTGAAAGAATCATTTAGTCCCATGAGAAACTTCATCATTTAGTCACATTGCTGGTTGGCAAGGACAGTTTGCATAGCACCACATGTGCAGGGCGGTATGGTTTCAAAATTCACGAGTTCATCAAGCAAGCTCTTCAATTTTGAAAAATAAAGGCTAACTGAGTCGTCTCCTTGAGAGAGAGCATTGATGGATTGCTTCAACTCATAGAGCCGAGGACCATTGTTTTGTGCAAAACGTTGTTCTAACTCAAGCCAAAGAGCGAGAGCAGTTTCAACATACACAATACTGTTCTTGATTTCCAAGGACATAGCATTTTGTAGCCAAGTTACAACCACGTCATTACATTGAAGCCATGGTTCTAACAAGGTACTGGAATCAGATGGTTGAGGAAGAGTTCCATCGATGAATCCTAGTTTCTTCTTGATACGCAAAGATTTGCGAATGGTACGAGCCCAAGAATGGTAATTATCGGCAGTCAAAAGATGATTTGTGAGTAGTGTGCCAGGGCCATCTTGGGATTGAGAAAATAAGGGCTAAAAGGGTCTTTAGGGTTGAGGTTAATGGTTTCTGGTTCTGCCATTTTATTGGCTCTGATACCATAACAGAAATTGTAATTTAAGGAGAAAGATTGAGAACGAAACAAGGAAAAAATGCTTCAGTGTATTTCCATATCTCTTCCTTACATTACAGCATAATATATCTTTATATAGCAATGTACAAAATCGTGTAAATAAGGAAATCAAATCCTAACAAGGAAGGTACAAATATTCTAACATAATTACAGCTCATTCATTTACATTTATTCTAGGAGATTCTCTGGTCCCTAATTTTAGTCGAGGAGCTGTGATCATTCTTGATTTTGGCAGCTGAATTGTATTGTTTTGGTGGCATATTTTGAGTAAATTTCAACAAAAGTTGAGAAAGAGAAGACAAAATACAAGGAATTGAGCAATGGTGCTGAACTTTATGCTATTAAGAAGACTGCCCAGTTGGCTAATGTTAGGTGGTTTCTAAGGACTTGGAACAAGATAAAGAGAATCATGAGGCTTTTTGAAGTTCTTAGGGCTGTATTTCTCAGTGCCTTGAAGTGACACTCGCGTGCAGCCCGTCTAGTTTCCTTTATGCGGCCATTCCTTTGAGTTCGAAATTTCATGCAAAGATGATGAATGGATGTAATTGCTTTTAACCTCTTTAGTGAGAGCCTTCCTAGGATCCTTTGTAAGCAAACTTGGTATCTACTATAAGGAAGTCCATATATTCATGGATTGTTGTTGGCTCCTCGTCCAATTCAATTATCAAAGTGATTTGTCCATGTGAGACCAAACTATCACCAGTAAATCCATATAAGCGCTAAGCCATTTGGTCGAACGCTTTCCCAAATAGAATATTTACATAATCGCCATTGTCTACTAGCATACAATTGACGCCATTGTGGGCGATGATTGCCCACACCACCAATTCATTGCAATAGGAGTATATAATTCGCTGCTCATCATCATCAGTAAATGTTACTTGAAGAGATACGGTTTTGGGGTTACCTCGAATCTAAAAGTTTTCCAACACAAGTTTCTTAACGAATCAGGCGTAACTTCTTTGTTCATTCATATTCTCCCACCGAAATAAGGACCTCCAATTATGGTGTTTATCTCTCATATCGGAGGTCGAGGATCTAGGACATTGGCTAGTGTATGTGATGGTTGAGCGCATATCTTGGCCTCAATCCTCGACCTCGTCCTCTTATACCTGGATAGGGAAACTTTCGATTTTCGAAGACTTCGTGCACCCCTCTCTGCTAGCTTCGAAACTTCGTCATTTTGAGTACTTCAAAGCATTCATATGTATTCTGATCCCTGGTGCGATGAATTTTACAAAATTTCGACTTCGAAATTTTAGGAGATGGATGAAGTGCTTCACCAATAATTTGCGAAGGGGCTAGAAAGATTGTATGCACATTTTCTTTATGTTCGTCGAATCGAAGATATTGTTCCTTTGGCAACCAGGTGCATACATTAAGGTCTTTCTTTTATCTTTAAGTTTTTCTATGCAGCCTTCCTCTATCTTTTTTCCATTCTCAATCGTATCTTCTGTTATGAGAATTGATTTCCTCCGTAAGTCCATGAAATGTAGTAGATCTATTTATCCAACGATCTTTTCACCTCTTATTAGGTGCACTGTCATAGGTTTTTGATACCTGAATGTTACTGCTATTTTGACGGGAACAACTTGTTATAGGCTCTACATTATTTTCAACAGATTCTACTTGTAGATTTATCTTTGGATTTTGTACTTTTGCTCATAAATAAGCATCTCTCATATGATTTTTGCCATAGAAATTTTCTTTCGCTGATGACGATGTTAAGCGAGAGAGAGAACGAACTGCAAGCCAACTCTGATTTTTAGCGCCTTCACTTCTTCCTGATTTGACTTAGCTTGACTCATCATGTTGTGGATTCTGGCGATTTTTTTTTTTTTTTTGCTTCAGTTAATGAATTCATGGTTATCAGACGGCACCAATTTGTTAACCACATATTTATGATCAACAAATTTCTCTCACTTAACCAGACTTTCTCCTTCTATTTAGGTTTCTTTTTGAAGTTTTGGAGACAATTAGGCCTTTTTGGTAAATGACAAGTGGCGGTCATTTAATGGTGAATTTCTAACTGATTTTGTTACATGTTCTCACTTTATTTATCAACTTACATGTTACTCATTCATTGGTTTTGAAATCATACTTTAAACATTTACTCTGGTGTGCCTTGATGACGGTTTATGTCAATGTGAAATATTATGGATCAGTTCGCTACCCTTGGCTGCAAGCTCTTTATGTTTTATAAATATTTATTTTAATCTTTCCAGGCTCGCATATTTTCAAACTCACATGAAGGGATATGTGCTCGCTTGCTTATTGGTTCGTATTTATTTATTAAACAGAAGCTTCTTTTTTAAACTTTAGATTTGCTGCATAGTGAACTTCTTTAATTCATTCTTCTTCAGAGTACACAAAATCCCATTTGTGATTCTTACTCGGGTACTTTTCTCACATCATATTCTCCTTTAAAGCCTGTACTCTCCAAGAAACATATACATCTCTATATATTTGTTTATTTTTTTCATTAATAGTAGAAAATCTCCTCTATAAATGTTTTCATTTGCGATATACCTCCCTATCTATTGAAAATCGCAGAAAACCCCATGTTTAAACCCTTTTGTGCAAACCCGCCGTCAACATCAGTCAAAATTGCCGTTAAAAACAGTAAAGAACGTCAAAATTAAAAAGGAATAATTACAATTTCAGTACCGAAACTTTTTATTTTTTTACAAATTAAATCCTTTTTTTTATATGTGCCACCTACAATCACAAATCTTTAAAAGTTTATTTTCTACCCCACCCCACTTCATCTTCTTCCCCAAAAAAAAAAAAAAAAATTATATATACTCAGTTTAACAAGGTTGCACATTCTTTGAAAATGCCTGTTCTCTTTTTAAAACAAACCATGGATGTACTAGGGACCAAGGTCTTTCTGGATCAGCAGAGAAAAGTTACTACATGGAATAGTGGTCATGAAGTTTTTCTCCATTAGCTAGTACAGAAAGCTTCTTTAGATGGTAGCACTTATAGGCAAAAAGGTTTTCATTTATTATTATTATGTTTTTGCTGAGGCTAGATTTAGATCAACAATCTTCAGATCAGGGGATGAAATGAAAACTGCTATAAATCACTACTTTGTCATCTAATTGCAACAATAATTGGTGCAAGGAAGCATAACATGACCATGAAAGTATACACTGCAAAATCCTACGATTGGCTACAAGATTACAATTTCTATGGAACATAGATGTAATGATACTATGTACAACGTATGAACCTGAAAGCCATGTAAATAGAGCAATTTTATCACTTCACTTCCGTTAAGTCAGAGACCCAATCAACTCCCATTTTGTCATCAACTACAGGCGTTACGTAATTCGTAACAACACTGACGTGGGCCGGGTGGTCCGAATAGGAAGTCAAGTCGGGCTTGGACACGTAGCGGGCATGGCGCATGTGGGTGAAGGTGAGAGAGAATAATGATCGGGTGCGTACAAGTGGACCGACGGTCAGGAAGAGTACCGGGTCAAGTGAAATTAGGCCTCAAAATGGTTTTTTGGCTTTTTTATATTTTTTGGGAAGAAGAAAGAGGAGGAAGTGAGTTGGGGAGAAAAATAAATTTTTAAGGATTTGAGATTGTATGTAGTACATATAAAAAAAATTGAATTTAATATGTAAAAAAAATAAAAAGTTGGGGAACTGAAATTGTAATTATTCCTTTTTAATTTTGGCTTTTTTTATTTTTTTATTTTTTTTACTGTTTTTAACACGAAACTTTACGGATATTGACGTTGGGGGGTTTATTGCACAAAAGGTTTCAAATATGGGGATTTTCTGCGATTTTCAATAGGTATGGGGTATATCGCAAATGTAAATATTTCAAGGGGGTTTTCTACTATTAATCTTTTTTTTTTCTGGGTCAAATTTTTTGGGTTTCAATAAAAGATTATACTATTTGTACATAAAAATGGTACATAAAATGATGTGGATGGAACATATTGAATGAAAAAGTTGATTATGTTTTAAATTAGCAAATGGTAGAGTGCAGTGACATTATGTAATCCCTTATGTAAATCTTTATATACATGTAGTATGATCTTTCAATAAAATGTGCACTTGAGAGGATATATGTTTTGTAAAATGAGGAAGTGAAGGTTGTTGATTTGTTCTTGGAGAATTTGAACAAGTCGCAATTGGCATTGGTTTTTTCCTTTTGCTTCATCAAATTCTTGTCATAAGGATATATGATTTAGAGTAATGCTTTTTAGCACCGGTGTTAAAATATCAATTTAGGTGACACTAATGTGATATTANCAAGTCGCAATTGGCATTGGTTTTTTCCTTTTGCTTCATCAAATTCTTGTCATAAGGATATATGATTTAGAGTAATGCTTTTTAGCACCGGTGTTAAAATATCAATTTAGGTGACACTAATGTGATATTAAGTGAATTACTTAATTCTATATTTCATTGATCTTATCACTTAGAGCCTGTTTGGTACAGATTCTCATTTTCTACAGTAAATCAATTCTCATTTTCAACCACACATTCTTCAATAAAATAATATTTTTCATCACATCAATACTTTTTTCTTCTTTTTCAACCACACATTTCCCATCATATCACTATTCAAAAATCAATTCTTCCCCCAAAAATCCCTACCAAACACACTCTTAGTGCCACTTAAACTGGTATTCAACACCATTGGTGTTAGATAGCATCATTGTGTGCTTTATCGTGGAATAATTTTGGCTGCTCACTAATCAAGGGTTGCTATAAACGAATTTCGAGGTTTCAAATATGCGAAGTTCGTAAATTTATAAATTTTATATAATTGGGCAAAATTAAATAGTTGAATAACCAATTTATGACTTGTTGAGGATTGTTTTATTAGTTTCCTGATTTGTTTTTCATTTATTGCAAAGTCGTTACAAGTTATTTACACCATGTTTGTCTATCACTATTCCAAAAAATTGTTTACTACAGTAAAATTCTCCACTATACATTCACCCAATAAAATATTCTACACACAAATCAATAAAATTACTTTAATTTTCAACCACACATTCTCCAAAAAATACTATTCATTACACTAATTTTCTCCCAATAATGAGAGACAAACAAGCTCTTAACTTTATTTGTCTCACTTTTAACTTTTTTAAGCTGGCTTAACTAATTTTCAACACTGCACTCATTTTCATGACATATGGATTCTAAGCTTGGAAAAAAAGTACCGAGTTTGTCTATATGAGCACGGAAGCTTGGATGTCATGATCATATGTCCCCGTTGGATAGAAATAATAATTTAAATTTTTATCAAAGTCAATGTCAACAATTAATTTTTACCACACATTTCATGGGATCTACATGCTTTTCAACTACACATTTCATTAAATTTTATCAAAATCAGTTAAAAATCCCATCAAACTGGAGACAATTTTTTTTTTTTGGCGAATTCAATTTCTGTCCCTGTGCTTACTAGTAGTTTCATTCGAGACTGATTGCTTCGATAATTAAATCGTATGTTAGAAAATTAGCAATTTGTTGATGGCTTGAAAATAGTTGCTGGATGCTATTGTAGGCTGCAACCTAAAGAAAAACTACGACATCCATGAACCGGAATGATTCAGGTTGCGTTACTCTGTACTTAATCATCACCAGAAGACCGTGAAGCAATATCAGCAGTTGTCAAAATGCTGGAAGGAGAAGGGTTTGTAGAGATATGGGAAGCATGGCAGCATGTTGAAATCAGTCGGAGGCAAGAGTACGAGAGATTACAGAGAAGATTCGACTAGGGAGGAGATTCAATTTACAACTCTGGTGGAAGATATATAATGGGGGACTGATATATCTAAACAAGTGTGTATTTTCTTGTGATCGACTGAAGTGTTTAATGAAGTAAAATTTCATTCCATAAAACAGAAAGCAATACTTGTTCATAGTTCTACTTTGCTGCATGTTCTTTTTTGTTTTTCTTACTTTTCTTGGTTTTGTTTATGAGTATCTCTGTATGAAGGTTTCCTTACCATGAGAAGAGTTTTTTTCCATGTCCACTTGGGTAATGTTAAAAGTTTGCAGTGTGTAAATAGTAAATACATGAAAGTTTTAACGTACTTGTCTTTCAGATTACAATTGACAAATGTGAGTTCTTTTGTATGGGAGCTGGTCTTGCAAGGAGGATTAGAAGACAGTTGATACTGTTACATGTATAGCCCATATTTGAGCTTCATTCTCACTTTTCTCGACTTTTTAATCTTACATTCTTTAAATAAAAAAAAGTAATCACTTTTGACAAAATCTAGAAATGGGGCCAAACTATTGGAAGGTGGAGTATAATGTGAATTCTCAGGTTGATGTATATCTAACATTAGAGAAACGAACAGACCTGGAAAATTGTGTATGGCTTATTAGGAAGCCTAATAAGTCAAGCTAATTCATTAAGTCGATTCAGATCAGTAATTCTTCTAGACATTCTCCGTACACCATAAAAATGTATATATAATCGACGATAGGATAAGTTGCCCCTAAATCAGTCAAGAATTAGCCCAGTACAGATTAACAAGAAAACGGTGCTGAAAAATGTCGGCAGGCTTCTTTTATTCTGTCCTTTCATGGCTTCTTTCCATCATCTCCATTGCTGCTGCTTCCCGTATTCTTAAAACGAAGAAAAAAATCAGTAATTAGCAGAGATCAACGCCCACCAAGCCCTCCAAAGCTTCCCATAATAGGCAACCTCCATTAGTTAGGCAAATAGCCTCACCAAGAACTATGGAAACTGTCTCACATATATGGTCATGTATTGCTACTACAGCTTGGAAATATCCCAACTTTAGTCATTTCATCTGCAGAATATTAAAAAAGAGAGAGGAATTGGTTACCAAAATGCTGTGAACCAGTAGAAGAAATCTGGTTTATTCACTTTCGTTCTCTCCATTAAATATACAAGGTGAGGGCTCTATATATCTATTCTAACAGATCCTTATCCTGAAATTCAGAGATTACATATAAAAATATAGACTAAACATAACAGCTATGGAACCAATAATACAACTACTTTCTTTCATTCCAGTACATTCCATTTATGACAAAATAGCCACTCTATTTCTTTAATTGCAAAGTTGTCTCCTCCTTGTAAGATGTCAACAGTAAATTACACCGAAAACTTGCAGGCAACTTCTCTTGTTTCTCTTGTTCCAATGATCTGTGTCTTCTGCTTTATTAATTTAAAATATCTTTCTCATTACTCCCCTTAAGATGGAGATGCAATTGAATAAATCCTCATCTTGCCTAAGAGATATTGGAACTTCTTTGAACCAATTGCCTTCATCATCACGTCTGCAACTTGTAAATTTGTTGAGATGTGAAATGTCTTTATCAAACCAGTCTGTATTTTCTCTCTCACAATGTGACAATCAATCTCTATGTGTTTTGTTCTCTTATGATTGCTGCTTGATTGTCACAGAATAATTGTATCGGCTTCTCAACAAATATGCCAAAATCATTCAATAAACTTTTAAACCATACCAACTCGCAAGTTGTTGCAGCCATTGATCGATATTCTACCTCAGCAGAGGACCTAGACACAGTCCTTTGTTTCTTTGACCTCCACGATGTCAAACCATCTCCGAAGAAGATACAGAATCCAGTAATGGACCTTCTAGTTTCTGAACAAGTGCCACCAATCTGCATCACAAAAGGCAGTCATCTGTAGTTTACCTTTTGCTGGATAAATTAATCCTTGTGATGGGGATGTCTTCAAATATCTTACTACCCTTAATGCTGCCTTCCAATGCACATCTCTTGGTTGATTAAGATATTGACTTAGGACCTGTATCGAGAATGATATATCAGGCCTAGTTATTGTTAGATAAAGCAGTCTTCCTATTAATCTTCTATACTGTCTAGGATCACCCAAGGCTTGTCCTTCTTCACCATTCATTTTCAAATTCTGATCCATAGGAAATTAGACAAATTTAGCACCAAGAAGTCTACAGTCTTGTAGAATTTCCAGCGTGTATTTCCTTCGGCAAATGAAAATCCCTTGCTTGGATCAGACAACTTCTATGCCTAGGAAATATTTCAACTTTCCAAGGTCCTTTAGCTTAAAATTATCCGCCAAATATTGCTTCAATTTCTGTATTTCTTCTTCATTGTCTCCTGCAATCACCATATCATCAACGTATACAAGCATTACAGTAAAAGAGGAATCAGTTTTCTTCATAAAGAGTGAATAATTTGCTTTAGATTGGATAAAACCAATCTCGGTGATAACATATGCTAGTTTTTGATTCCATTGACGAGAGACTTGTTTCAAGCCATAAAGAGACGTCATAAGCATACATACTCGCTTCTCTCATTCTCTACCATATCCTGGAGGCAGATTCATATATACTTCCTCATCCAATTCTCCATAAAGGAAAGCATTATTACATCAAGATGATGGAGAGACCAGTTTTTACATGCAGCAATAGACAGAAGGCATCTCACAGTTGGCATTTTGGCAACAGGGGAGAAAGTTTCAAAATAATCTTCTCATTCTCGTTGAGTGTAGCCTTTCGCCACCAATCTAGCCTTGTGTCGTTCAATACTACCATCTGCTTTGTATTTGGTCATGTAGATCCATTTGCAATCGACTGGTTTCTTCCCTGGAGGCAGGTTGGTCAGTTCCCATGTCTCATTTTCTTCAAGAGCTTGAATTTCAGTATTCGTGGCACTCCTCCAATGTAAGAATTTTTGGGCTTCTTTAAAAGTGTGAGGCTCTGGCTTAAGGGTGATGGACAGAGTATATTTGAAGTGTATAGGTGAGAGCTTAGAGTAATTAAAGACTAAAGTAAGTGAATAATTGTTACCTCTAGGAGCTGTTACATCAGAAGGAAGAGTGCCCGAAGTTGCCAAGGAAGTTGCCAACCTGCAATGAAAATCTTTGAGGTATTCGGGTCTATTTCTGATTCTAGTGGATCTAAGGAGTTCTTGGAGACAAGGTGGTTCAAAAATTGGGAGAGGAGATGAATCAATAGCTTCTGAAGTAAGAGATTCCTCATTATTATGGTTATCAATTTCAAATGTTGTTTCCTGCAAAAAAATGGAATTGTTACTTGTTTGTGAAGGTTGATCAAAACTTTCTGAGATGGGATTTGGTATAACTGAGACATCATCTAGAGTAGTGATTCTGGTGTAGGCAGCAGGGAAGACACGTTGTTTTGCTGAAAAGGAAATGCGTCTTCATAAAAGATCACATCTCGACTAGTTATGGTTTCTCTCGTTTTCAAGTCAAAAACTGTAACCTTTGATTCCATTTAAATATCCAATGAACACACATTTTTGGGCTCTAGGATCAAACTTATTTTTGTGAGGATCAAGATTGTATGCATAACATAAACATCCTAATGTTCTTAAGTGAGAATAGTCGGGCGTTTTTCCAAAAAGAAATTGGTAAGGACTTTGATTTTTCAAATTTGGTGAGGGTGTTATGTTTATGAGATAAGCAGTAGTTAGGATGCACTCTCCCCAAAATTTTAAAGGTAGGCTAGCTTGAAAACGTAAAGCCCTTGCTACGTTCAACAAGTGTAAGTGTTTTCTTTCTACTACCGAGTTTTGTTGTGGTGTGTACACACAACTTTGCTGGTGGAGCACTCCTCTTTTGGCAAAAAAATCTGTCATGTTAAACTCATTTCCCTGATCAGATCTTGTAGCCTTTATTTTGCATTTGAACTGATTTTCAATGAGGTTAAAAAAACTTTCAATGAAGTTTCTGGTTTGACTTTTGTTTGTCATGAGATAAACCCATGTTGTTCGGCTGTGATCATCAACTATTGTGAGAAAATAGTGTGCTCCATTCAATGATGCAACAGAAAAAGGGCCCCAAATATCAAGGTGTATTAAATCAAAAACAACTTCTACAAAATGGTGCTTAGAGGGAAACGGTAGTCTGGTCTGTTTTCTCATATGGCAAGCATCACAAAAAAAAAAAAAAATTACATCAAACCTAGGAATACTAGAGTCTATACTATGCAGTAAATTCATTCTTTGATCATATGGATGTCCCATTCTAAGATGCCAAAGCTTAGTCGTCAAAATAGAGTTCGATGGGGCAGCAAAATGATTGGTTCGAGGCTGGTCTAGTTGCAGATGGTAGAGACCTTGGACTTCCTTAGCAACTCCAATCATCTCCTTGGTTACTAGCTCCTGTATGTAACAATAACCAGCAAGGAAAACACAATGACAGTTCAGATATTTGGTTAATTTACTTGTGAAAATAAGATTAAAGTTGAAGAGTGAAACATAGAGAACATCCATGAGAGTGAGGGTAGGTGAGATGACTATAGTTCCTATGTGAGTGACAGGTGTGGATGTCCCATTTGGCAGTCTTACTAAAGTGCTTTTGATGGCTCTTTTATGTGTTAATAAATCCAGAGAACCAACTATGTGGTCTATGGCTCCCGAATCTAAGATCCATGTATATGGTTCATGGAGATATTTGTGCAGCTCAAACAGTGTTTAGAGACAATTGATGAAGTTCTTTTGAGATTACTTGAGGTGCTTGAAGGATGGTCACCTAAGAGTTCTGTGTTGGATTTTATGGTGTTGGGATTCTGACCATGAAGGAGTGCAATGAGCCTCTGTATCTGCTCCTGAGAAACACTAAGAGTCGAAGAACTCCTTGAGTCATCTTCAGTGGCCATCAAATTTACAGCCTTGTAATCCTTAGAACCAGATAGTGGTTTGTGGAGCTTGTGGTTGGGAGGATATCCATGGATTTCCGAGCACGTGTCCACGGTATGGTTAGTCCTCCCACACTTGCTACACGGTGCTTTATTCTTTGATGGAGGCGATCTGGTCCTTCCCTTCTGGTGTTGTTTAACTGCTCCCCTTGGTCCATAAGATTTTCCTCCATATGCAAGCATAGTCGAGGCTTCAGGGACCTTTTGAGTGCTTTCAATTAGCTAATGGTTGGATTTCTCTTGCAGTACCAAGTTGAAGATGCTATCAAGTGATGGCAGTAGATCCATAAGGGGGATTTGATTTCTTAATCTGGTATAGATCTCATCTAGGCCCATCAAGAATTGCATTATCTGTCTTTCTCCTGCCTTTTGTTGATGATGCTGATGGCACCATAGTCAGTTGCAGAGCAAGTAAAAGGATCCTCATATCTGGAGATCTCTTCCCATATCAGTTTCATTTTGGAGAAATAAACACTAACAGGTTTTTTTTTCTTGTTTTGTGGTTATCAGTTGTTACTCCAGCAAGAAGATGAGATTATTGCTTGACTTGGCGAATCGTTTCTTCAGTTCTGCCCATACTTGTGCTGCAGAATCCGAGTACATCACATATCCAGCTATTTCAGGTGATAGGCTGTTTGTGATCCATGATAAAATCATATGATTGCATCTTTGCCATTAGGGGGGTATTGAGAGCTTGTTTCGGCTGGCTGCTTAACCATGCCAATCCACAAACCCCAGCTTGTTTTTGGCTGACAAGGCCACATACATGGCTCTGCTCCAGGCATGATAGTTCTGAGGGGTAAGAGGTTGTGAGACCAATATCAGTCCAGGACTCTCTCCATGGTGAAGAAAGAGTGGGTTGGAAGCTGTATCTTCCTTGGAGTTGAGTGGATCAGTTGGATTTATAGTTTCATCACCTGAATCAGTCATGATGGGAGTTAATGTGTGTTGGTTGAATGGATGGAGAATCAGGATCAGTAGAGATTTAAGACTCTTGCTTTGATACCATATTAAAAAAAAGAGAGGAATTGGTTACCAAAATGCTGTGAACCAGTAGAAGAAATCTGATTTATTCACTTTCGTTCTCTCCATTATATATACAAGGTGAGGGCTCTATATATCTATTCTAAGAGATCCTTATCCTGAAATTCAGGGATTACATATAAAAATATAGACTAAACATAACAGCTATGGAACCAATAATACTACTTTCTTTCATTCCAGTACATTCCATTTATGACAAAATAGCCACTCTATTTCTTTAATTGCAGAGTTGTCTCCTCCTTGTAAGATGTCAACGGTAAATTACACCGAAAACTTGCAGGCAACTTCTCTTGTTTCTCTTGTTCCAATGATCTGTGTCTTCTGCTGCATTAATTTCAAATATCTTTCTCATTACAGAAATGGCTAAACAAATCATGAGAACTCATGACACCGGGCTTCTGTAGCCGGTCGCCTTCACCATGGCCAAAGAGGATTTTCTACAATTTCTTAGACTTGGCCTTCACTCCATATAGTGATCACTGGCGTCAAAATCGTAAAATATTTGTTTCCCACCTATTGAATTCCAAGACAAATCCGTCATTCCGCCATGCAAGGGAGATTGAGGTTGGCAACTTGATTGATGATTTATCAGCAGCCTCGCCAAATCCGGTGAATCTTGATGAGAAAATGTTTAGTTTGGTTGGTGGTATTATTGATAAAGTTGGATTTGGTAAAAGTTATAGAGGTAAACAGTTCCAGGGCCAAAAATTGAAAGATGTACTTGACGAAGTTATGGTTATGCTGAATAGTTTTTCTGCAGAGGATTTTTTTCCATTCTTGGGACGGATTATAGATTCTTTAACTGGGCATCGTGCAAGGTTGGAAAAATGCTTTCAGAAACTTGATTCCTACTTACAAATGGTGCTTGACGAGCATCTCAATCAAGATTGCAAAATGGTGAATCTGAAGACCTTGTTCATGTATTGATTGGGCTGTCAAAGGACAATAGTGGAGTTCATTTAAGCAAAGAGCACATCAAGGCCCTTCTCATGGTAAAAATATTCACTAACATGTTTGAAAGGAAATATTGGATAGCATGTGTGCTTTAAAATTGTGGTTGTTCTCTAGTTCTTTATACTCTTCAATTCTGTCTCATAGTGCTCACCAAATATGCACAGAAAGAATATAACTTTTTTACTTGACAATCTTCAATATATTTTATCCCATTTAACATAATTCTGAACATATAAATCGATTCTTTATTTTTTACTTTCAGAACATATTTCTAGGAGGAGTGGATACTGCTGCAATCACCATAGTGTGGGCAATGTCAGAGCTTGTGAAAAAACCTAAAGTAATACAGAAAGTTCAAACAGAAATCAGAGGCAACCTTGGAATGAAACAAAAAGTGGATTCAGATGATCTGGAAAAGTTGATATATTTAAAAACGATGGTGAAGAAAACTCTAAGGCTGCACCCAGCAGTACCCCTCCTAATCCCACGCCAAAGCATACAACATTGTAAAATAAGCAATGGCAATAATGTTTATCATATTTATCCCAAAACAAATGTTTTGATCAATGTTTGGGGAATAGGGAGGGATCCAACCAGTTGGAAGAACCCTAATGAATTTCTCCCTGAGAGATTTGTGGAGAATGAGATTGATTTTAGAGGGCAACATTTTGAGTTAATGCCATTTGGTGCTGGCAGGAGAATGTGCCCTGGAATAAGCACCTCCATTGCCACTATTGAGTTCACATTGGCAAACCTTTTGAACTGGTTTGATTGGTAACTGCCTAATGAAATGAAAATGGACATGGAAGAAGAAGGTGGAATTACTGTCCACAAAAGAATAAGCCTTACTTTTGTGCCTATTAAGCATACTTGGCAATAGAAGTTTGTTTTGGATCTTTGAATGTTCTAAAGTTGCAGTGAGATTTCAAGTTGGTCCTTGCTAGTTTATTTTGTTCCGAATCAATTGATAAGGTTTCTTTATTTTGCTCTAATTACTAATAATATGGCTAAAATGGTTTCGATGCTAAACGGCCTTAATTTCTCTTAAGAAGCTCTTAAATTCAAGATAATTTGTGTATTACTCTTTTTCACAAGTCTTACTTATTGGTATTATTAAGATTAAAATTTCATCTTAAAAAAATAATAATCCCAACTATTTATTTTTATTCAAAGTAGAATTTACTTTTAATGGTCATCTATGTAAACGGCAATAATTATCCCTCGTCCATGCATACAAGACAGAAGTAGGGCATACGTAGGGATGTCAATTTGGCTCGCCGGCTCGGGCTGCTCGTCGCTTGGCCCAGAAAAAGCCCGAGCCAACCGACTGTGTGGCCCGTATAAAATTTAAAAAAAAAATTTGAAATGGATGTGGGGAAAGAGGCAGCTGTGAAGTTGCCTATTTAAAGGCAGCTATGATGTCTTTGTGTTATATATAAAAAAATAAGATAAAATTAAAAAATTTTTTCCGAGCATTTGCTCCTCAGCTCGGGCCTAAAAAAACCCGAATCCATTTTGTTCGAGCTGAGCCCGAGTTTTGAATTTCGACTCGTGGCTCGACTCGACTCGTTATCACCCCTAGGCCTATGTCGAGAAAGTCGATTTTTAATTTAACCAAAGATTTTGGACACGTTGCACCATTCACTGTACATGTACATCGCAGCAACAATTAAGACTGACAAGGGGGTTTGCGGACAAGGCATTCGTACGTCGTTGTAGACGTGGGAACACAACAAAAGATTGATTCACCCTTTCCCCCCACCCGGTGAAGTGACTCTTCGCCTGTGATGAAAGTGGCAGACATTTTCTATTTAGAATTAAGTCAAACAAAAAATGACATTTTGTTGATCTACACTTATATGGGAGTGGACATGAACCCATGTAGGGCAAAATAGCAGCATTGTTCTATTTATTCTCTCCTTTTGAATGTATTTAAATAATTTTCAAGGCATAGTGACATCATTTCTGCTTGCAAGGATGAACATAATATGAATAGTAAATTATGTTGGGAAAAATGAATGATTTTTGTGTAAATTACCAAATTAACATGATAAGATATTAAATATAATTCAACAATAACATAATCACAAATTATAAGTAGAGAGTTAGAAAAGTTAGGGAGTCATGTGAAGGACGCTATCCTAAAGTCATGTTGCATTTCCTTCGTACGGGTACTTTCGACACTACACGACTCTAAGATAAAACACATGTGGTTCACAATCAATTCTCTTTTCATGAGCACAACCATAAGGAGATAAATGAACGAACCTTTATCGAGTTGTCAAAACTATAAAAATATATTATGAAATATAGAGAGAGTATTTTGTTTTTTACTTTGTATCTAAACTTGTGGTTTCATGTTTTATCAAACAATGAAAAATTCATAAAAGAACTTTAACCCCCACATTTATGTAAAACTAAGCCCTTTAAAATGTATGTTACTCTAACATTATTAGTTATAATTATGGATTAAAACTTAAATTAAAATAAAATTGCAATATTAAAATATGAATTTAATTTTGAAGGCTTAAAACTTTTATGTTACAACGATCCCCCACAAGTTTTAAATTTTAAAAATAGATAAATATATATAATAATGACAACATAATACTGTGCAATAGGTGTAGATGTCTTTTGAAGTTGAACCTCACTTACTGAAAACAATTTCCATTTGAAGGTGCCATAATGGATTAAACTTTGAATTAGGTCCCTTTGACCAAACTTCAATTATTCCACACACAATATCGAATTATGCTCTAGTTCATAGCGGATAGCGCTGTTGGCCATGCGGTTTAATCTTGATTCTAGTAAGAGTCTATAGGGAATAGTCCAATCTCATAGCCATGCCCTCATAGAAACTCTTACATGGGTGAGTCCTCCAGACTCGTGTGATCCACATCTCGTGAGAATTATCAACTCGATACTTATTCAAGATTAAACCATTTCTAACAACACATTAATATTAGCACTATTACCATATGAATGAGTATAAATAAAATAGTGCTATTACAAGTCACACCGTGTGAATTGTTTCTACCATATTGAACTTTCTTCATGAGATCTCCAATCACAAATGTTGGACTACTCCAGAAGGTGACTCCTTTATGAGTTTAAGCTCACCCTCCTCGATGATTTATTTATATATGTCCCTCATGAACAATAATTTATTTCGTGTCTTGGACAATTTGGTACCATATATTTGCAAAGCTCTTTTGCTTCCTATCTGTAAATTTGCAAATTCTTCTAAGAAAATTTAAAAATATATTCAAATAAATATATGAAATTTTAAGGGTAATTGGCACACAACGTCCTTACATTTCACTATTATTGTGGAAAATTACTTTTCATTTTTTGGCATTTACACCTTTATTTACATCTTTCATTGCGCAAAATGTCATTTTCATCCATTTTTTCAATTAAAAACTGTGAAATAACTAATATACTCTTCTAGTCCTCTGTTTAAATAAAAAAAGAAAAAGAAAGAACTAATTGTAACATGGTCCTAATTTTTTTTAAAAGTGTAAAGGAGTCTTACATTTCACCATTATTGTGAAAAGCGTCTTTACTTTTGCATTTTTTTTTACATTTTCATCATTAATTACACTTTTGATTGCGTTAATAATCATTTATATCCATTTTCATCTAATTTCTCAATAAAAAGTTGTGAAATGATGAATATACCCTCCTATTTAAATAAAAAAAAATAACTAATTGCAACTATATTCCTTTTTTTTTTTAAAGTGCAAACGAGTTTCAAATAAATTATGAAAAAATTAAAACTTATTTTTTAAAAAAAAAGTGCAAACGAGTCCCAAATAAATTATTAAAAATTAGAAATTAATTTTTTTTATTAAAAAAGTGCAAACGAGTCTTGAATAAATTATTAAAAATTAGAAATTAAAAAAATTAAACAGTGCAAACAAGTCTCAAATAAATTATTAAAAAATTAATTTTCTTTATTTTTTATTTAAATAAGAGTGTATATTTATCATTTCACAACTTTTTATTTAGAAATTAGATAAAAATGGATAGAAAAAATGATTTGCGCAATCAAATGTGTAATTAAGGATGAAAGTGCCAAAAAATGAAATGTATGAACGATTTTCACAATAATAGTGAAAGGTATGGACATTATGTACTAATTACCCTTTTAACATTTTATTTGGAACTCGTTTGCACCTTTTGAAGAAATTTGGGATTATGGTTGCAATTAATTCTTTCTTTTACTTTTATTTAAACAGAAGCGTATATTCGTTATTTCACAGTTTTAATTGAGAAAATGGATGGAAATAACCTTTTGCGCAATGAAATATGAAAAATAAGGTGAAAATGCTAAAAAAGAAAAAAAAAAAAGGTATGAACGTTTTCCACAATAACAATGAAATGTGAGGACGTTATTTGCTAATTACTCATTAATAAATATAACCACATCCTCCAACCTAATTAAATTCTCAAACCCTAATTCATTTATATACGTATTCTCTCTCTCTCTCTCTCTCTCTCTCCCTCCTCTTTGCAGCCAAAGTCTATTGTCCATTTTTCAGATCTTTCTTTAATAACTTTTGAGAAAAAAAAAATTGAGATAAATGGGGTTGTGATTACAAACAGAGAGGTTTTCTTTTTTGGAAGTTTGGATAGAAGGTTGAAGATTGAGATTAATATATTAAGATTCAAAACGAAACGAAAATTGCCATCCCTATGTTTGTCGCAAGGACTGGCAGCTTAAGAATGTACCCCGAGTCAATTTCATCTCTTTTGTATTCTCCTCTCTTTCTTCTATTCAAGTCTTTCCCACTATGACTACCTTTTTAAATTTACAATTGATATGAGCTCCTCTCTCGTGTTTACAAAACATGTTTATATGAATCGTTGAATTTAGGATTTTGAAGTTGTTTTTGCATTTGTTGGTGTAATATGGGTGAGACAATTTTGGGTGCTCACACTATAGCAACAACAGTGCATACAGAAAAAGCTTTATTTTTCTTGGATTTTCACTGTAATCAGGTTTGATTGTGCATTTTTAAAACTCATATTACTACATGTGACCAATTAGTTGGTTAGTTTGTGACCAACAAATAAACTGTGATTTATAATTTTTTTTTATTTGTGATGTATTAATTTTTTTTAATGATAAGTGGGTTATCCACCTTATACTCTACAAAAAAATGCAGAATCTTGTGTTCGGACTAATCTCCATTCAAGCGATCCTTAAAAGAAAATTATTGTTTGACAATTATAATCATCGATCATTTATCACATGCCTATTATCTGTTCTTTTTTCCATCTTCATATATGGTTCCGTAATGTTAGAATACCGACCCATAACTAAAAGGTTAGGAACATAGCCGGGACATGATTGGGACAAGCAAACACGAAGAAACCCAATTATCTCACTAAAATGGGTGGTTCAAACATCAAATAATGAAGATAAGTTGACTCGAATAGCACTAGAATGAATCAGTTGACAACTATAGCATTTCTTATGAACATTTAGTACCTCTTTTTGACATGGGAGATAGCCCCGAATCAAATAAAATATTTCGGACAAGCATTTGCCATACCATTTGAGAAGAAAAATATCACTTGTCATATTACCCTGTCTATGATTCAATCACAACTTGTTAAGTATCCTCGCCTTGATTCTGAATTAAATTATAATTTACCGCGCGTTCACTTTTCTGATAGTTAATATTTTACAATCCTTAGCACTTCATAACTTTCTTCTCTCTAATTTTTTTGTAGAAATACTCTCTACTGTTCTCGACCTCAAATTTATTGAAAACGCGACTTATTATGACAGAAATTCAAGGATCGACCTCGTTCAATTATTTTTCTGTCACAATATTTAGCAAGACAGCCATTGATGTATTTTCATGACAAATCAAAACAAAAGTGACCTGTAAATCAAATGGGACAGAAATATGATTCCTGTGACAAGTAGCTCCCAAACAGGCCTTAGTATGTTTCTTGTTGGGTTTCTGTCCTATCCTTGTCAATCATAGGTGACAGAATGCTCATTTCTGAACAGTACTGGAATTCAACTATGAGTTTTGCTACACAAACATAATACTTGACATAGGGGATGACACAACACACACACATGAGGGAGGTCGGCATTATTTAATTCAGGTCGGGACCCACATGCAATGTGAGTAGTCGGTTAATCCCTATGTCAAGCATTATGTTCATTTAGCTTAATTCTTCAACTATAGTGCAATAACAGGAGACAGGTAGAGGCTGAACTATTCACAGTTTGGTGCACATAATTGGACGCAAAAATCTAACCTTTTTTTCTTCTTCTTAATCACATCCCAATTCGTCGAAGTCTTTATATTGCAATGTGTTTGGTCCAACATGTTTCCAATAAATCATTGATTTAGGAGAATATAGCAAAAAAATAAGACCTCACCAATTGGATTGTGACTGCTACACCTCACTTTTCTTCTATGTCCACGTGGTATAATTATGATGATAATCTACCTCCAGAGAAATTTCGACCACTTCTTTGTCGAAAAATTCTGATCATAATTTAGCCCACTTGATTCATGTTTATCTTCTATTGATGTTGATCCATCGGTGAAGTAGATCTGGTATCCCATATCCAATCAAGTCTTTGACAAGGGACGGGACTCCACCCCCCATCGGGGAACGTTTCCCGAGCTACAATTTCTCAATGAACGAACTGAGTGACGAAAAAGGATTCATAACTGATTTTGACATAATGAACTAGAGACATTGTTAATAAACTTACCTGCATCAATGTTTCATTGGCAAGCGCGATAAGGCACAAGGGATGCTAAGGTCGAGTGGTCGAGATGGGGAAGACGGGCACATGAAAGGCTAACTCCTTTAGCGAGCTTCATAAATAAGCTGTGCATGAGTTAGTAATGCACGTGCCCTGCTTCTCCATCTTGCTCAACACTCACCTTCTGAAGAGAATTTCTCAAGACCTCTATTACGTTACCGACAATGTCAGAGCCATTCGGTCCGACCGAAAGCTAAGCGAAGTAAAATCTGTGGCCAATCTGATGCAGTTCTCTCTCATTTTATAAGGTGCAAAACGGAGTCTATGTCCTTAAAGCCCCTTTCAAGCTATTCTATTGCATATACAATATATGAAAAGACAAATTGCCACTTCAATTTTGCCTTTGCCACTTTTTTAAGTTTTAACCCCCGCACGTGTATAGATTCTTTTAAAATTTATTTTTCTTCAAACTCATTTTTAACTATACATTATTAAAAAAAAAATTACAGATAAACCCATAATTTTTTTATTTTTTATTTTTACTTCTTAACCACGCATTCTTCCAAAAAAAAAATTTTTTTTACATAATTTATTCTCAAAATTTTTTTATCAAATGAATCCTTAATATAGACAATATTTTAAAGAATGGTTTGTCCGCGTACATTTGTGAGAGAGATTGAAAAGTTAATTGATAGTGGGAGTGGGACTCTCCACAAAAATAGACCACCATCAAGCACTCTGCAAATAGAAATAGTGTTACAGTTTTAAACCTTTGACCTATTTAGATAGACATATTCTGAAAGTTTGTTGGTGGCAGCACCTGAATATTGTGAGTGGATTTGCTTTTCGATTTTAGTTGTTTCCATCTTGTCACTGTAGGCAATGTGGCAAGTTAAAGGCTCTTTGAATAGCTTTATCTGCTACTTTTATTAGGCCATCTACGGTTGTAATCCCGAGAAACGGTTTCTCCAAGTTTTTTTAGTTGTTGATCGTGCTTGCCTCTTAAGATGTCACCTTGAATCTGATAAATTGGTGAGAAGATGGTCCCTTAGATCATACCTCTCTTCATCTAATAGCATAGGACGGTTGTCAATAATCGAAGGTTGGTTTCTTCAGTGGCCTAAGGAGTGAGGGCGCTTTTCGAGAAGCAATCGACTTGGGATGAATATCGTAGGTTCTTTTTCTCTCGCAAGCACCTTTTCTTGAACCAGAATCAGGGGAGGGTGAGAGAAAAAGATGATCAAAATGTCCCGTCAATAGAGTGAGTGATTTCGAAATCTTTCTACTCACTCCCAATTTTTCAATAAATAATAAATATGTTCCCTAATGGGGTCTCACTTCGAAAAGGAAGAAGAGAGCTCAGAGGGCAAAGAAATTCAACCTCAAATATCTTGATTTCATTGAGTTGAGTGCTAAACCGGAAAGTTATTCAATTCAGTTAGCTAGATGATGGATTGGTGAGGCCTTTTCGAATAAAGAATCGGATGCTGAACTCGAAAAGAGGGGATTCACGACTTCTATACTCTTGTGTACTCTATCCTTAATCTCAAAATTAAAACGACGTAATATTTGAACTTAATAATCCGTAAAAAAACGTAGCGGTTGCTTCGACCTTCCGAAGCAATCTAGATCAATTCTTAAACAAGCCTATAAATTTGGTTGATGCACTTCAATTATAAGTCTTTAATTTGGTGCCTCTAAACACAATTTGTTTGTGTGGCTGTGCAGAGATAGAGAAGGACCCTATTATAAGAATAGACATCCATATTCTCCGCAAAAGGATAGTGAAAATCTAGAACAACCTATAAGAAAACTTATCTAATCTGCAGCAACATATGGTCTAGGCTGGCTGAAGCATAAATATTACCAACATTTTATGAGGAAACCTCAGTTGACGAATCGTAATCGATCACAATAGACAATATTAAATAAAAGTTAAAATTTTATTATAAAACTGTCGACCAGACGTTTTGGAATTGCCTTTCGCTATCATACAGGGACAAAAGTCGACCTTGATGGTTCATCAGTGGAATCATTCAGTACTGGATTGAAGGGAAAAAAATGGTAAAAAAATTTGAACATTAGTCTGTAACATGATTAAAGTGCAATTGAATTACCTGGCTTTCCACTAATAAAGGCACAAAGAGAATATTAATGCAAAATGCTTTTTCAAATGTCAATTTTCGAACTACACTTGACATCATTAAACCTAAAAAGAATGATTAATTTACAATAAGTGGTATTAGTGGAATGAGATTAAGGAAAAAAGGAGCCGACAATGCCTTTAAACAAATGGTAGTAATGTCCTATATATACTTTCAAGTACTAGTTCAAATATGTTACTGTTTTTTTTTTTTTCTTTCCACTTGTATAAATAAAATAAGAGAAATTGGTGTACATCAGGGATGACAGCCCCCTCAAAATCGCGGGCCCCACCCCCTATGTGAGGGGGCTGTCAAACTGAACATTCAACATTATTCATAAAATAAATTGCTTAGTCCTTGTTTGGACTTTGGATTAACTAAAAAGTTGATAAAATTTAAGTTAAAGCCAACAATTGATTTAAATATACATTTCATGGATCCACAACTTTTATTTGCTTTTCAACTACGTATTTTATCGATTTTTATCAAAATTTATTAAAAATAAGATTTTTAACATAACCAAATAATGGCTTACTATGATAGTGAAGTATGGATTATTTCAAAATAAATAACTTATTTTTAAATTTAATTACTAAAAGTTATTACTTGAAAACTTATACTTCAAAAAAAAAGACTAACACTGATTGATGTGATTTAACTAAAATTTAGCCCTACTTCCAAGATTTAGTAAATCCAATTTTCGGTTGGCACTTCTATACGACCATTCAAATATTTATATGGGAAATGCTACATGTACGCCTTCGGTGTATATCATGGGTGACAGTCCCCTCACATAGGGGTGGGGCCTGCAATTTTATAAATCGCGGGTCCCACCCCTATGTGATAGGCTATCAAACTGAATGTAAACAAATGTGTACATTCAGCATTATTCTATTTATATAGTGGGTGTTTGACATCCATTCTTTTGAAGAATGAGTTTTTGAATAGTGATTGATGTAAAGAATATGTGGTTAAAAAGTAAGAAGAATTTTTGGGTTTATGTGTAATATTATTTTATTTGGAGAATGTGTGGTTAGAAATGAGTACTGTAGAAAAATGAGAATGAGATAAAAAAATGGGTGTCAAACGGGGGCATAGCTCTAGTTTGAACCACATTTTATCAAGAATTCATTTTTTCAACACTCATTTTCAACCATATATTCTCCAATAAAATAAATTTATATGTAAATCGAAATTTTTTTTCTTATTTTTTAACCACGCATTCTTAAAAAATACTATTCCAAAATAATTTTTTTCCTCAAAATGGGGCTCAAACAAGGACATAATGGAAGATATCAAACTTCGACAACGTTTTCTAGTTTTTCGCATAAATTTTGTATCGTTATTCTTTATATATTTTATATTTTAAACAACTTCCAATGGTAGACACAAATTCTTAGCAAAAATGAGGGCCGCACACTGACATTCAACGTCCTCTGAAGAGAAGTAACTCATCAATCCTTGAACATAACTCACTAGCAACATTTGTAACTTCACATCATGCTTCGAGATAAATTGTAAGGGAGGTCTCTAACTTCATAAATTTGTGCATATGCATCCTTGATCTTTTATAGCATATTAAATCTCATCAGATGGTTTCTATCTAAGTTACCGTTGAAAGTGTAATGTGCATCTCAGATTTTTCGTTTCTGACAAATAAAGTAAATAGATGCATATTTTAATTAAACGAAAAGAGACAGAAAAAGAAAGATAGTAGGAAAAATGTGTTGCACCTTCTCGATCGCACTCCACCAACTCTTGTTTGCACAACCAAATCCCGATTATATCCCCTGATAAACACCCACTTCCCGTCTTTCATTCTTTCTCATCCTGCCTTCTATGGTTTTCTCATCTCCATTTGTTTTTCCTCTCAAACCCATTATTTCCACCCCTCGTTGCCTTCCCTCATTTGTGATGTGCAATTTGGAGTTTGGGATCGAGATGGGATCAAGATGATAGACTAAGGTGCTACAAATTTAAAAATGTGATAGACTTCCTTGCTACAATGCTAATAAACTAGAATTACTTCAAATTTCTTTGGTATTTTAATTTATTAGAATGGGGTGCCATGAAAGAGGAATTAAGGGCAGGGTGCAGGCATTGTTAATCACTTTCCATAGACAAACCCAAAATCTTGTCTTCCAATGGAGCTCTTGACCGAAAAAGTTGGAAACTATAGGTCCCTACAATCAATAATTGAAAAGTTATAGCAGTTTGTTTCTTCATGTGCCGTATGATTTCATGAAGTAATTGAATGCTCCGGGAGAATAGTTCAATGTTATGAATGGCGAGATTAAAAGACCTTGCTAGACTGATGGTATAATAATAAAAAGTCTATAATACAAAATAATCACTTATAAGTGATAATTAAAAAAAGCTCGAATTTGAAACAAATAGCAAGGCCCACCTCTTAGGTACCCCAACTTCTGAAAATTGACCATTCTCCTAAAAGTTCGAGTTAGAGGCTCAAAATTAGAGATGTAAATGTGTGTCATTTTCTTTCGTATTTTCATTCTCAAAGATTATTAATCAATCATGCTATACAAATAAGCTCAATGAATTAACAACAGGGGGACACATGACGCAACATTATTAGACAATTTGAAAGAAAAAAAAAAAAAAAAACTTAGCCACACAGGTGCTACCAATGCAGCACTTGCCCCTGTTTGCAATCCCCGTTTGAGTAGCATTATTCAATATTTATTGAACCTGTCATGATCATGTTTGAGTGGATTAGTACAAATTGATTTAATTGGTTGTTACTATTTTTGCTTATCCAATTTTGATAATTTGACAAGTGAAATATGTTTAAACTTAAATTATTTATCTGAAAAAAAATCCTAAACAAACTTTTGGGAATAACCTTTGTTGACCTCGTTTTTTGCACTGTTGACATGGACAACAGATATCTGATCCACTCACGTTCTCTCAAGCTAATTCCAACACGCGTGGAACGATTGTCAATCGAAAATAAAACGTTTGGAAGTGGGAGAAGCTTTATAACACGAGATAGAAATGTTTGGGCTCCGACGAAATATATGAGATAACTTACACGATATTGTACGATCAATTAAGAACCAAACTTACAATCAAGATCGCACCTCATACACTAGAAACCCAAGATTAATAAAAAATAAAGAGAATAAATGGATTGTAGTCAATAATTTTACATTACATTCAAATGATAAAAATGAGGGTTATTTATAGTGTTACATGTGCAATAGTAACCATTGGATGAGAGGACATGTGGTTTTATCTCCTTTATCGAAGCATCACATCATAGATATCAATTGTGACTCCACTAGCTTGTGCATAGGCGGATTTGGCAGTGGGCTACACTTGGCTGTAGCCCACTGTTGTCCAAGCCCAGATCCATTAAAAATGATAAAAATTGGTTGTAACCCACTGTTGTCCAAACCCGAATTTGGCAGTGGGCTACACTATTTTTTTTAAAAGAACAATACATAACTCCTAGTTTTAAAGATTACATTTCATAAATAACAAA